>BMAW01089796.1:0-164430 GCA_019974015.1 Nephila pilipes
TGGCGTGATTTTCATTGACTACCTCGAAAAAGGTAAATCGATCAACAATGATTATTATATTGACTTGCTGAAGCGTTTGAAGGAGGAAATCGCAAAAAAACGACCGCACAGTCTCGGGACTTATTGATCCATGTGTTATATGTGTGTGTATTGGTGGGTGTGTACGAATATATGTGTATATATATATGTGTGTATGAATATATATATATTATATATATATGAATATACAGAGTGATTATTATTAAAGTTAAAATTTCAAAATTTTATAAAAAGAAAATGAACGACTGATCACAATGACGTCAAATTTGTGCTAAAATATTATTGAAGAAGGGGGGAAACGTATGGTATAAGAAAAAAAATAATTCCAAATTTTAACAACAGATGGAGCATTGAGCATCATAATTTAAAAAGTTTCGATTACAAATGACAAATGAATCATAAAACAACGACTAATATGTAAGTCACACGTTAAACCAACTGTACTATTCAGTGTGCATGGCTGCACAGGTGCGATATTTTTGGTCACGTAAGCCCATCCACCACTGCAAAAGCATATCACATCGTATGGGAAAAATTGGTTTTTAATTGTCCTGAGGCCAAAAAACGCTTAAAAAACATCCAGCAAATCAGTTTTTAAATTTCGCGAGACTGTCGCAAAAGATGTTCATTATGCTACTCACCGTTGTGTGGAACAAAAGGAAATCAATAGACAGTATGTTCCGCAACTGATCAAAGTGTCTCCAGGGTCACATTCATATTATGTTACGCAATGCGTGTCTTCAGTTCACCTAAGTGTGCAATCGGAGCACTGAACACAGCATCTTTCAGATAGACCAACAACCAGAAGTTATACAGATTAAGATCAGATGATTGGAGAGGCCAGGCTGTAGGGAAATGACAGCTGATAATTCTAGCATTTCCAAAATGCGATTTCAACAGCTGCTTCACTGGATTTGCAATGTGCGGAGGAACGTTATCTTGCATAAAAATGATCCCATCCACACATTGACGCTGTTGAAGATGTGGAATGACGTGATTGAGCAAAAAACGCTTATACTCTAACAGGACCGAAAGCACCCGTCTTCTGGGAAAAATATGGCCCTATGATGAATGATGTCGTAAACCTCCACCACACAGTGACATTTGCAGGATGAAATGGTACCGGTTGAGTTGCGAGTTGATTGTCTGTTGCCCTTATTCGGCAATTCTGTGCATTGACATATCCTGTCAGATGAAAATGGGGTTCATCTGTCCACATAATTTTCCACGGCCTTTCATTGCCCACTTCCATGCGAGCAAGAAATTCTAAAGCAAAAGTCTCTCTTGTTCGCAGGTCAGAAGAAAACAACTCATGCACATGGCTAATTTTGTCAGGATAGAAATGAAGGATGTTTTGTATAATTTTATGAACCGTGTTCACAGGCCTGTCCAATGTTCGGGCAATTCTGTAGCACACTATCTTTCGATTCCTCCTACACTGCTATTGCCACTTCTTCAACGACCATCAAATCAATTTTTTTCTTCCTTCTACCAGATTCCACATCAAAAGAACCTGTTTCTCCAAATTTCTCAATCATTTTCTCCAGACCATTGGTAGTCATTGGTACAACGCCTTTTTTAATACCCTTGAGTGTCAAGATCTTCTATAGAGCTACTGGTGCACAATCATTGTTCTTATAAAAAAAGCCTTACAAACAGAGCACGGTCCTTCAGTGAGACAGTCATGGCAAACTTCTCAGATTCAAAAAGAGGAAAAGCTGTGTACCCGGCGATTTTATAACAACTAAAAAGAGTCGTACGCATAACAAGTATTTTTATTTACATATTCTGGCACTTTCAGCGCCATCTGTTGCTAAAATTGGAACTATTTTTTTTCTTATGTCGTACGTTTTCCCCTTTCTTCAATAATATTCCGTTCAAATTTGATCGCATAGCTGCGCCGAATTTGTTTACAGCATTAGAGAGATAATTCTAAATGCATAGCTTCGCCGAATTTGGTTACAGCATTAGAGAGATAATTTTACCTTGTATTCGAATTTATACGAAGGAATTAATAGAGATTACGTTGTGATCACATGGTATAGGATAAAGGGATTCTGAGTTGTTTTGCTGGATACACACTGGATAAAATTAATAATTTCCCTGCAAATTTACTACAGTGGGAAAAGTTCATTCAGCAGATTTTATGAACACGTGATCGCATAAATTGAAGCATAATTTGGAAATTTACCAGCAAATAAGGATGAACTCTTTACTAATGGTTTACAGAATGATGAATGGTATATAGAGAGAAAGAGTGCTGATCAGTACTGTCGTACTATTTCACACTATTTTTTTGGAAAACTCTCCCACTCCGATATTATGTTCAAGCACCAAACATCCACTTGCAACGGGACTTCTTACGCTGTCAGTGACAACCTGAAACGGAGTCCGAAAACCTAATTTAAATACACGAATTTTTTTTAAAAAAAACATCATTCGTAATCCATTCAATATGTTTAATTTAATATAATAATGTTTTCTGTGCAGAGTAAAAATAAAATCGTAATACTGTCTAAGTTGAGATGTGAATCATATCTATATATTGAAGAAATGCCACTAAATGTGGTAGTAGAATTCAAAAGGTTCTCATAAATATTTCTCTGACTTTTTACTCGGATTAAATGTTGTATGTCCCTCAATTCCCGAAATGGTTTTCAATGTTCTTCACCCATTTAGCTCCACATACTTATGAGAAACCACTTTTTTGAAGCTTATTAAAACCAAATATCATTCAGCCCTGGAGAGAACGTTGAATGCACGTAACATCATATACTGCACTAATTTTTAATTTGTTATGCAACAAAAATACGCACATCCATCTCATTAAAACATGATTTTCTATCATTCATTTTTTAACAGTTAGAACAAATACTAAAACTGCATCTCATCTTTTTTTTGGGTGTGTATCTATATGTACTGGTATTGAATGATTTACTTCAATTATGCATTATTATAAATCGTATTAATTCAATTATACATGCTTTTGTTCAAACCTCCTTTAAGTATTGGTCAAATTACTTTTATTATCTATGTAAATCTGATGCAAAACTATATCGGCTTATAAAAAATGTGATTATATATTTTAATTTAACAAACGTTTTTGTTAGAAATGAAATAAAGTAGATTTTATATTTATTTATTTGTTCGAATATTGTAATATTTGGAATTTAGTCGCAAGTTAAAAAGTTTAAAACCACTGCGTTAATAAAACTAAAATCATGCTGTAGCTCTACAACAAGCTATGGTAATAGGTTTGACAAATTTTAAGCCATGAAATTTAACGATGAAGATGCTACTGTAGGCATCTCAGCATTCGAATCTATGAAACAGAAGCAATCGTTCTGAGCAAAAAGTGCATTCAGTATGCTTTAATTTCAATCATACTCCTGGTTATGCTAGATTTTATGAATGTCTTACATTATACGCATGATATAAAATACATTTTAACTACTCTGCTCATAAATTAACTACTTGCTTCCAGCTTAAAAATCTTCAGTTTTGAAACTAATCTTTATTCAAGTTTCTGTTGGTGCTTACTTTTATGAATATCTAAAATTATACATAAAATATTGAATATAATTTAACCCCTCTGAAAAGAAGAATTAACAACTTCCTTTCAGTTTAAATCTTGAGATTCAAGGGTCAATAGATGCTAGCTTTTGTGAATGTCTTAAATTATACGCACTATTTCAAGCACATTTTAAGACAACCTGCTATAAAAGTAACAGTTTTATTCCTTCCCGCTTAAGTAATGGATTAAGGTCCCGACGACACTAAATGCCTGTCGTATAGTGGGATTGCTGCACGTTAAATCTGTCGTGACTCATGTTTCTCACATTGGCCGGTTGTGGAGGTAGGAAGAGTTTACTACCAGTTGCTCTGGTCATATGACTGTGTTTCAAAGTGCGTTACCATGAGCCACAACGACACACTGGCGACATATTTAAATATGGATTTCTCCAAAGTTATCACATACATATACACGATATCGTCGAGCGCTCGAACAACATGAACAGAAAAGTATGTATGAGTAAGTAAAAGTTGAACGTATAAACAACCTGTTATGAATTTTAAATAAACTTTTACTGTATAGTAACTGATTCATTTTATATTAAATGTATTACTTGATTATTTTCAGACGATCAATTAGAAAAAGGAAGCACTACATAGTAATCGTCGTACTCGTTACTTGACCTTCATTAATTGGCGCAGCTTGTATTATTGAGGACTTAAAGCCTATCAAAACTCAAACAAGCAATTAACCAGGTGACCTTTGTGTAAAAATTTAAACTAAGACTCCAATTGTTGCTTATTATTCGTGTTTAGGTAAAGTGCAAGAAAAATCTTTCATCAAACTAAATAAATTACTTTTAAAACACCATAGCAAATTAGAAAGTGACAAATTATAAGGCTATTTCTATCTTCCACAACATGAACCTGACACTAAGATTTTTGCTCACTTTGGCGAGATTTTGGCTCACTTTATATGCCCATCGTGCTCAAGCAGAGCCCTCTGGTAGAATTACGGCAAAATGGCATAGGAATTATTCGACACTTTTAGCTTTCCTGTTGATCTAGTGAAACATTAATAAGGCCAACGCCAATGTGCAGATATTTTTATAAACCAATCAATGCAATTTTTAAAAATAATTTAAAATAACTGAAATATTAAAATGCTTCAAAATTTGCACTTGTTCTCGTAGATATTAAGAAAATAGAGGGTGCTTCACTGATTCCTTAATTATATATTTCTTAAAAGAATTAGTTGGATAAAATGTTTGAAAGTCGAATTTTAAAATCGTAAATTCATGTGCCAATTCAAAGAGGGGATTATTTGTATTAGCAATTGTTTCAAAATGAATTTGTTCGGGAATTTAGTACATTTTGAACATTACAAAACGAGGTTAATTTCCATAAAGTTGAACAAAATATTTTCTATTATTCAATTGAAACCCTTAGGTGTTGCACAATACTTGGATAAAATTTAAGTAAATTTAAATCATAAAATTTAAATTTTTAAGCAATTTTATTAAATTTAATTTTTTAAGTTATAATTATATTCAATATAGACTATTATGTTTATAAGTACTCTGAAGGATTTTTTAGTTATTATTGCAGTAGATGTCCAGCAAGATGCTCCTAAAATTTAGTACACGACTTATACAAATGTAAATAAAACTTTGGTGAATTAATTAACTTACATAATTATTTAAGTTGATAAATGTTATGTTCTTTTCAAAATCGGATACGTAAGAATACAGATATTTAAGTGTTAAACTATGACATCGGTTTGCTTTAGATTTAAAAAAGTGAGGATTATTCAAACTTGACATAAAACAAACTCACTTTTTTCTTCTTCGACGACGGCTAGGTTTCCTTACAACTTTAATTTAAGTTAAATCATTATTTAACTTGATAGTTGATCTAGAGGCTTGATTAATTTATCAACTTGAAATGTGTGAGTCGAAATCGCTAAAAATTGCATAAATTAGAAATAGAGCTCTTTCAGTAACACACGCAAAGATAAACTGCTGTTTGTAGAAAATGCAACACCATGAAGGAATCATCAGAATCAAATGAAATTCGCAGCAAATGTCAATTATAGGATATTATGCAAATTAATAAAGTTTCAGAGCCATCGCGCGTGCAGCGCCCTCTGAATTGATGCTGAAAGCGTATAAATAAAGTGCTGTAGCGGGACGTTGAAAAAAGTCTATGATTATTTGTTAGTGGCAAACGTTTAGTGAGACCTGAGTATGCCTCCACGACGGAAGAATAAGAAATTCAAGCAACTTACGGAGTTTGAACGAGGGAGGATAATCGGCCTTCGAGAAGGAGGATTTTCCTATCGCGCAATAGCAGCTCGTATGCAGCGGAACAGTTCCACAGTGATGCGAGTTTGGAAGCAGTGGACCGACGAGCACCGAACAACTCGAAAAACAGGCACTGGACGACAGAAGGTGACGTCAGAGTGCGATGATCGACACCTGCTCCGCATGGCGGTGAATGATCGCACAGCTTCCTCCAGGCAGCTGGCAGCACGTTGGTCTACTGCTACAGGTGTACAATTGTCGGCTTCGTCAATTCGTCGTCGTCTGCTGCGCCGTGGATTGCGTGCAAGGGTGCCTTTATACAGGATTCCCCTCACGGCGAATCATCGACGGCTGCGTCGGCAGTGGGCTCTTGAGCACAGAGACAGGCGAGCTGATTGGCACCAAGTTGTCTTTTCAGATGAATCACGCTTCAATTTGTGGACCCATGATGGCCGTGTTCGTGTTAGACGTTATGCCGGTCAACGCTGCCTTCCTGAGTGTATTATTGAACGACATAGTGGTCGAACACCCGGAGTTATGGTCTGGGGTGCGATTTCGTATCATGGACGATCCAATTTGATACGAATTGAGGGTAATCTCAATAGCAACAGGTACGTCCGTGAAGTGCTACAGCCCGAAGTCGTTCCTTTCCTTCAAGGCATCCCTGGAGCTATCTTTCAGCAGGAAAATGCACGCCCACATGTTGCGCGGACTGTTCGAGACTTCTGTTCAGCACAACGCATGCAACTTCTTCCTTGGCCTGCTTATTCACCTGATATGTCGCCTATTGAGCACGTGTGGGATATGGTTGGTCGGCGTCTCGCTCGTGATCCGCGTCCTGCAGTTTCCAAAGACGAACTTTGGTTGCGCATACAAGCGATATGGAATTCTCTTCCTCAAGCAGATATTCAACATCTGTTTGACTCCATGCCACGTCGTATAGCAGCACTAATTGCAGCGCATGGTGGCTGCACCAAATACTGATTTCGGACGCTTAATTTGTTTCTTTTGTTTTGAAAATTTCATCATTTATTTGTATCAGTACAAGTCGTTTCTGCATTAAATTTCATTTGATTCTGATGATTCTTTCATGGTGTTGCATTTTCTACAAACAGCAGTATATCTAAAATATACGTGAGAAACAAATTTAAGATTCTTTTTTAAGTATTATACTTAAAATTTCCTTTTATGCGAGTGCTTTAGATGTATTACAGGAACTACTTAATAAACTAATTTAATTATAAACATTTAAGATTGATTCAAAATTCAATAGTAATTCTGATGCATAAATTCTGAACAATTTATCTTAATTAAATATTATCTTATAAAAGAATGAAATATTTACCAGCATTTTTTGTTCCAAGTTTTGATTAAGGCTTTATTTAATTATGTTTAATGGAAGACTTTAATAATAATCGTATTTATATTTACAAGGATCGAATTTTTTTTCTAATATGTGTAGCAAATTCATTTTGCCCTCTAAATTACTTTCCAAAAAATATTCTATTAAATATTTGAAAAGTTTTTTAAAATTAATCTCGTTTACCTCATCACCATAAAAAGTCCTTGAGAATGATTTCAAAACAAATGATTTTCCGAATTTTTTTATTTTTTCTAAACAGTCATGGAATCTCAAGGAATCTAATCTATTTTTCGGAAATTTTATTTCACCGACAGCTCTTCTAAAGCACTCAATTGTTTTTGTGTCACTGCGGAAATGGAGCAGTACGATTTATTAGATTCAAATTTTAATTAAGTCGTAAAGTGGAGGCAGACAATAAAACAATTAATGAAAATCTAAGAGTCATTTATAAAAATTAAATCCCATGACATAAGAATTCATTTTTCTATATTAACAAGAATCAATAATTTTTTCTTTGAATATATTATTTGTTTTTGTCATTTTGTAAGAAACGATTGAATTATGGACAATTATTTTAAGCACACACGCAATTTTGTAAATTAATGAATATAAAGAGACAGGCTTGAAACAAATTAACAAGATTAGTTTCCTAAAAAACTAAGTTTTGAAATATAACTATTCATTCTATATCAAATCATACACAGAAGAACTAGAATGTATTCTTTTATATTGAAATGATAATCTAGATTTATTTATGTTTTGAATTGAACAGCATTTTAATTATTATTAATTATTTTTCTAATGAAAGAGTGCTTGCAATAAACCAAAGCAAAATCAATTTTAAAAGCTGAAAAAAAATTACTGTCAGTAACTATGTGCCATAATTCTGAATGACATTTTTGGAAAGGAGTGAAATTCCCAGAATTAAGATATTTTGATTAGTAATTTTGTTATTGTTTAGAAAATATAATTTGTCATTTATTTCCTTCTTTTCTAAAGTTATTTTTCCACAATTAATTTTGAATTTATGTACGCGTGTAGCTAAAATGTAAGGAAATAAAGTAAAATTAGTTCTGGGAAAAATGAGTAATTATTTGAAACAAACTTTCCATGAAATGGCCTTAAAACTTACATATTAATTATTATTACTTTTATAAAACAGTTACATATTATTTTCGTCGATGAGAGGTGAAATAATAAGTAAAGTCAGATAAATTTCTTGTTCTAATACTTAAGAAAGATCTACGAAGGTACTACTATTGTTTCGTATTTAAAATAATTTATTTTTTGAAGAAAAATGACTGATTGAAGTGCTTTAAACTGATACCTAAATTTTGCGAAAATTATAACGGGTATTTAATACTTGTTAAGCCGAATAATCAGAGTAATGTAAAGAAATAGACTTCCTTATTTTAAGATTAGTTTTTTATTCCCTTACATTTAAATTTACACACACACATATTTTCATATATTTTGTCGGGGGAGTGTTCCGAAATTAAGTTTCCTCATTTTTCGAAAGAGCACATGGCCTAATTAAGCAAGCAACCGCTGCACCCATTGCTCTTTAAACGACAGAAGTAGCATTAGAGGAGAAATGACGCATGCGCAGAGTGATGACGGAAAGAGGGTAGTAGACCATTGCGCCCGACACGTGACTGACAACTTGGTAGACACAATGGAATTGCGTGCTTTTATCCGGTATGAATTGGCTCCAGGGACTATTCATTCACGAAAGCCCACAGACCATATCTGATGAAAATGTCTAGTCTTTTCGAATGGTTGGACTCTTAATGTTCCAAGTTCAATGAAGGAAAGGCAGAGTTCGGAGGATGAAGATCGAAAAGTGCATCTCTCCACGTCCTCGAATGAAAACAACATTGCTAGATGTTAGCACATAGGCACATAATGGTGTCAATCGTGGCGTCCAGACTGCGTATATATCGTGCTTAGGTCCTTCTAAAGCAAAAACGATGTGGAGCAGACTGTTCGACAATTCCTAGCATTACAGGGCACTTAGTTCTAGCGGTGTGGTGTCTGTAAACTAATTTCACGTTACAACAAGATGTATATATTTGTCTCAATGTTAATTGTGACTATGTTAAGAAACATTGCGAGGTATAGAAATCATGATTTATTTATTTAGTTTGGCGATATATTTTCAGATTGAAAAAAATGACGAAACATACTTTCGGAACATCCCTCGTAATTCTAATCTTAGTATACCTCCCCCTCTTGAAAATAAATGCTAGTAAATGTAAACAGTTTCAAAAAATTATGATGATATGATTACATAATTAATAAGCAGCAATGGAGATTAGGGTGTATGTGATTTTTAAAAGTTCGATATAGGGACTTTATGAAATTTCTATTTAAGCTCAAAGTAAGATTGAAACTATCTGTATTCCATTCAAAAATTTGCTGGCAGCATATCTATTTCGACTGTAAATGGAGTCGTAAAAAAAACAATATTTGCTTAATTTTTTTCGAAAATTCAGTTGCTTAATTTAAAACTCTTGCATCAAATCGAAATGTAGGGTTACGTATTATCCTGCCTTCTATTTTTAGGATTATATTCTGCCAATGCTTTGAAATGAAAAATAAATGTTTACTTTTCTTCTGTTTACCGTTATTTCAATTTCGATTCGGACGCGTTTATGGTTTGAAACATTGTACAGATAAATTGTTTTTCACCCAAATATTCACTCGTGTTTATCATTGGAATGAGCAGTACAGTCTACCAAAAGGTCTAAATATGCAAACCAGATGGCATTATCAAGTTTTGATTTCACATTTTGCTTTCAAAACGATTGGATTTCATTATGTTCTTCATAAAATCTTTTTTGACATTTAGCCTTAGTTACGCTTCCTGACTTCTGTTAAGTGCATGATAGAATCACACTCATCATCTCAAACATTTAAGAAATTCTTAAAATTGGAGATGATTCTATCCCAGGACTATATAAAATTCCATGTTTTGATATTTGCATAACATTGTTATTTTAAAGTTTTTCTTCATGAATTGTAATATTATCTAATGGTACTTCATCAAACAAGAGCTTTGGACATATTTATCATAGCTAGGAACACGTATATTAACAAGGGACAATGAAAATCTCTGTAATGGTTTTTTACTGATTCATATAAATTCGTTCATGTTCTATTGTCTATTAATAATCTTATTGTGATTTTGAAACATTTTTTTTGTTTACATTATAATCATAATTAATAACTGTAATACAAATGGCAAATTAATTCAAGTCAGAGGCATCAACAATCCTTAGCCAATGTCAAAGAATGAAAATTAAGACAACAAGCTTTATTTTTTAAATCCTTTACGACAGATTTTCAAAGTTTGATTATTCTCCTTTCAGTTTTATGAGACAAATGATGTTGGAAATGTCGTATTTCTTACTAGGAACAATTATATCTGTCACGTTTTTCATATATTGTTTAATATATGGGGAAGGGATGTGTTTATAATACCGTCAATTCCCCATAATTTCCTTCTAGAAGGTATGCGGGATGCAAGCAACTTTTCTGTCGTTCCGGAGAGCTGTTACATTAAACATTTCACTTTTGATGCAAAAACTGTTCTATTAAATTAATTAATCACACCGAAAACGGACTACACTCCACGTAAAAGAAACTTCAAATGATGGAGATTTTAAATAATACTTATTTTAATGCAAACAGAAACATCTTTAATCATTACAACAGTAGACCGATTGAATAATTTATAGAACAACACATAATAATAATGTTTTTGTTGCCAATCGCACAGGAGCAAATCTCTTTCATAATCATTTAAGCAAACGGTTTTTTCGTGATATTTACTTTTTTGAGAGGCAAAGAACTATTCATTTACTTCAAACTTAACATTTATTAATTTAAAACTTAAGTGAGTGGAGAAAAGACCGTTTGTTCCTTTTCTTCAAATATCCTTATAGCTCCGCAGTTAAAATGACGTAGAAAGCCGCCACAAATACACTCACCATCTGAAATGCTTTTGGTTTCATGGCGCTTAAATTTACGAATACATAACTAGGTCAAACAAAACATTTTGTGAGAATTGTTATGTCGTTACAAAGTTTATGACGAGATATAAGGCCTGGTTATTGCTGCTATTTTGTTTATACTATACTCTTCTTCATCCGCATCGAATTTGGTGTATAATGCCTTTTCAAGTTGTACTCTATAAAGATCCATCCATCAGGTACAAGTGACACTCAAGTGTTTTCCTTCTCACTAGTTGAATCAACATGAAAGAAAACATTAATTGCCTAGTTCTTTGGTCCTTTCTACAAGTTGAAAGACATTTGAACCAACTGAGTTACTTTTCTGTAACCAGCCTAAGACAATCTTCCTTAAAGGACATGCGGACGCTGGGCACTAAATGGATTCCTGGCCGAGTTTTTCTATTTCCAACCACAAGAGTCACACCGTGGATAAGTCACCAATGTTATCTTGAATAAAGCTCATGGTAATATCTCGGACTTTTCCTTGTTATTAAAATTTGTAAATGGAAAACACGATGAAAAGTGGAGGGGACAGTAGTTGTTAAGCAAAATTATCTAAAAAAGGACAGTTTGCAAAATATTTCTGAATTTAATTTAGGTCGTTATATATCCTGGCAGTTGGTATTATATATATATTTTTTACATTGCATGCCATTTTTGAGCCCAAATTGCTCACGGGCCGTAGAATGGAAATCCCTATTTTACATTATTTTGATAATTTCGACAAACACAAATTTTAAGTATTGCACAATATTTATATAAAGATTATGGAAAACTCGAATCGTAAAACTAAATGTGAAGATGTGATTTTCTGTGAATAAACAGATACACACATAAATGAACACATAAAATAACATTATTGTTTTTAATTTTAAAAAAGAGAACAGTAGAAACTTTGCATAAAATTTTCATTTTCATTTTCTTTTCGAAGGCTGTTATCTTATCTGAGTAAATCCAAATATTGTCGTACATACAGAATTTGAGAGGTAAAATAACAGTGAGCCTCGGTTTGAGGTAAACAGAATAATCAAGCAACTTAAGATGAAAATGGATAAGTTACGCAACTTGTAACTCAATAATTTATGGATTAAGAGATTATTCTAAGCCTTTAATAGTCGTATCTAAATGTAAATCAGATTATCTGCTAAAGCATAAGTCTCGATTGTTCTCTCTGGTAAATAGTGCTATTCCTTCACACACAGGGGTTATCAAACTGCCTCTTAATTATATTTAAGATGCCTTTATGAACTAAAGTAGAAAACTCAGTTCACCCTATCTTTTGCAGCCTGATATGATTAATTTCAGGCAGGAAAGTAACATTTATTAACGACTCATCATGATAAAATTATATTTTCAAAATAAAATGAATAAAATATATGATAAACTTAGATTAAGGCTGTTTTCGCTTAAGGGACTTCAGGACACTTAAATTTCAAAATTTTCAATTTTTTTTTTTTTTGAATAAATATGTCATAGCCCCATTTTTTCTGAGTATTTTTGTACCAAAAGTTTAATAATACTATTAAAAACTGTTAGACTTATCGAAAAAAATCAACATCGAGTTATTTTAAAACTTAAATCCAATTTTTTTTTGTAAAAAAATTAACTTCAGCAAAAGAGTTTCTTAGAAACTATTAATTATATTGGTACGAAATTTCATACACATGTTCAATATAAATTTCTTCGTGACTTACACATGAATGTTAGACAAATAACTAACAAGAAAATTTTTACATGAGTTGAAATTAGATTTGTTTCTTGAAATTTCATAATTTTTTTTAATAATTATTTTTCCTTAAGCCATTCTCCCTTAATTTTTAAAAAAGTATAGTTAACATTAACTCTGAAAATGTTTCTGCTAGATAACATTACTTTTGCAAATTTTCATCTGTGTTAAAATTCAGAATACTTCCCTCAGTAAAAAAAAATAATTTTCGTAATTTTAGAAAGGTGTCCCAAGTATATTTCTTCTTAACTGTTAAGATTTCTTGAAAAATGCATGAAAATAGGAAAATTAATATAAATATATATGTAAAAAATATGATGCAAGTGTCAAGTGTCTATTTTACTTAATTGGTAAGTTATAATTTGTTTGAAAAGTAATGTATATGCAAATGTGGGGATAATAATTCAAAGTCCTAAGACCCCTTAATGTCAAAGAACCTGATTGGATATTTCAAGAAACAAAATTTTTCCGATTTTCGTGAAAGTACTTGACGTTTTTACACGTACTTCTGTTTAAGATACTTTATTCTTATAATTTAGAAACATTCAAAAAATATGCTATTTTTCACTTCAACACGTAAACTTCAAAACCCTTTCAGTATTACAGTACAGGAAATATGAAATACATTTTACATCTTCAAAAGAGGGATTGTTTCAGATAGAATTCAGTAGTGTCATAAATTATGTTAATCTATTAAAGAAGGGAAGTCAGAATATAAAATAAATACTCAAGAGTTTCTTTATTGCAAAAAAGTACAATTTCAGTCATTATTACTTCACATTAAGTGAAGACAACTTTGAGAAGGAAGCTGTGGTGTTTGACAAAGTTTTGACCAGAAATGAAGAATATGACATTTATTGCGTAACATTTACTTCATGCATAATACTTTTAAACTTCTTTATATTTAGAGTTTTAATGAAAACTCCATGTACTAAAATATCAAAAAAATTATTTTATTAATAAACTTTTACGTTATTAGTTATTTTTTACATTTTAATTAAAGAAAATGAGAATCCTCATTTCCAAATATTAGTAAAAAAAAAAAAGAAGCGTCCACAAATAATGCATTTCTTTCACTAAGTTTAAGATTTTATTTTTTTATATATACTTTAATATCCTCTTTTTTCAAAACCTTATTTTGAATCTTGTGAACTCTTTAAATTCATCTGTTAAAGAATTACAGTAAATAATTAAAAAAAAAAATTGCATTTCTTCTGATCATTTTAAATGAAATCGACAATATTCGTATAATTCAGCTTTAAAGAAATTATTGACGTAGTTTTGTAGTTGTTGATCTTTTTGAAATGTTTTGATTATATCAACAGCATTTATTGATCATATTTTCTTTTATGCAGAGATTAGCTTAGAACTTTACAAAATCTCAACTACATTGAACATTTTCTGGATAATTCCAGTGATTCTATAAAAAAAATATTTTATAGTTATTTATTGTAAGAACAATATTTGTATCACTAAAGAACTCATTTTGAAGAGGAGAAGAAAAAATTGAAACTCTAAGAGGCGAGGATTAATTACAACAGCTTGACAAATATGAGCTAGAACGGAAAAGTTAATTAAGAAACGGACAGCTTACATTTGTTTCGGCTACAGAAAATGATTAAGTAAGGAAAAAGGCATCTAGAAAAAAATTATTTTGTTCTCAACATTCGCATTCTTCACTCTACCCGCGGAGATTAATCAAAATTGTGCCCTCAAGTACTTTTCTTGAATTTGATTCTCTCTGTGATTCAATTTCACTGTAGTAAAGCAAAGTAAATTAAATTATACGTAAGTTAGTTTATTTTCAATTTGCAAAATTAAATCAATTATTACTTTTAAATTTTCACCAAAATTTTCAGCTTCTATTAATCCTCCATTGTAAAAGAAATTTTGAAACAGTTTTATTCACTTAACGTGTAACAAAAAATGTAAAAATAAATATTCAACACTTTGGACAAACGTATTGCCTTAATAGCGTGCACTACATTTTTCTTTTTATTTCTTTTATTGTGGAAAAATACAGATGTCATTAAATTAAACATATCATTTTAGGAATTCATTTTTACTCATAATTCAAAATTTAAGAAATTAAGATACGAAGGAACGAAAATTAGAATCGAGGAATTTTTTTTAGATCCCTAAGTTTAAATTCAAGACTCTTGAAATTCTTGAATCTGTAAAATTGGTACGTAATCCTTTGGAAAAAGTACTGAAATATGAATGTTTAAAGAATTTCAGGAAAAACATCATAAAAGAAAGATTTTTATGAATATTAATAACATGTTAGTGACATTAGATACCAACATTTAATTAAGTATTACTTTTTGCTTTGTTTTTTGTGTATGCTATGCAGTCCTGATTCACACATTAAGGAAATACGTCAAAAAGTATTTTAGGCAGCGAAGCAAAACAAAAGTAAATGTTATGCCTAAAGGCGACTGTTCATTCACGGAACATTGAGAATCAACACAAAGGCTATTGGTGTCATATCTTGTAATTATGTGCCTCGGTCATATGGCGAGGATTACACCTGAGCAGGTTCCTCCCCCTCCAAACTTCCACAACATGCTAACGGGAGGATTTCAAACTTCTATCACGTTTAACATGCATTTGTGTCGAAACACTGTGGATTAACATTTGCATCAGAACACTATAACTTGACGAAAATAACCCCGGCCACGAGTATGCGATCATGACCATTACGTACCGCGACTAGGCGAAAGCCCTAAATGTGATAAAACATAGGAATGTAACACATGGATCAATAAGTCCCGAGACTAACATTGAAAACATTTTTTTTGCAAAATTTTTTTTTATTCATCAACATAATCACCTTTTAGGGTGATACAATCGTTCCAACGCTTTTTCAATACCATGTTTATAAAAAAAATTATCTTTCGCTTCAAAATAAGCTTCAGTTTCAGCGATGACCTCCTCATTTGAGCCAAATCCTTTTCCCTGGAGCATTTTTTTTAAGATCAGCAAAGAGCCAGTAGTCACTGGGGGCTAAATCTGGCGAGTATGGGGGGTGGGGAAGCAGATGAAAGCCCAATTCGTTCAATTTTGCCATTGTTTTCATCGACTTGTGGCAGGGTGCATTGTCTTGGTGAAAAAGGATTTTTTTTCTCTGCATGTGCGGTCGGTTTTTTTTTGCAATTTCCTCCTTCAAACGCACCAGCAAGTCAATATAATAATCACTGTTGATCGATTTACCTTTTTCGGGGTAGTCAATGAAAATCACGCCATGCGTATCCCAAAAAACTGACGCCATGAATTTGCCAGCTGACGGCTGCGTTTTTGGACGCTTCGGACGGCTTTCGCCAGCTGTGCGCCACTCAGATGACTGCCGCTTCGACTCTGGAGTGTAGTGATGTATCCATGTTTCGTCCATGGTCACGTAACGACGCAAAAAATCTTTTTTGTTGCGAGTAAATAGCGATAAACAGCTTTCTGAATCATCGACTCGTTGCTGTTTTTGTTCCATTGAAAGCAATCGCGGCACCCACTTGGAAAAAACCTTTTTCATGCTCAAGTTTTCATGAAGGATAGTAAATACACTTCCATATGATATCTGTTTCATCTCAGCAATCTCACGGAGCTTTACTTTACGATCTTTCATTATAATTTTTGTCACTTCACTCATATTTTCCGGTGTAACGGCTTCCACAGGTCTACCCGAGCGTTCCGCGTCATTTGTGTCGGTACGACCACGTTTAAACTCGGCAAACCACCGACAAATCGTTGCTTTTGATGTACAAGAGTCCGGGTAACATTTTTCAATCCATTGTTTCGCTTGCACGGTGTTTTTACCCATTAAAAAACAATGTTTTATCAGAACACGAAACTCGGTTTTTTCCATTTTTTAAACAAACTACAAAACGACTTTACTCCAACCTCGATAACTCAGCTGTTTCTGGTCCAATCGACTTAAACTTTTGACACGTTTCAAGCAAAAGTTAGTACTCTAGAAAGACCTGGTTACTGGTCTACTACGAGCGCCATCTCTGGGTTAGTCTCGGAACTTATTGATCCATGTGTTATATTCTCGTATACATGTAAGCTCTCGCTGGAAGAACTGAAATATATTGAGCAGCTGAATGTGTACAAAAATAGATACTTGTACTTTAAATTTTAATTCCTCTAATTTGTTAATGAATAAAAAATACCTTAAAAAATCATTCTGTTAGCAACGATACCTATTTTTGACACAGCTAAAGTGTACTTTTACAATATTTTCAAGCCAAACACCAGTAAAACCATTTTCTATCTACTTTTCTTAACTCTTAAATTCTTTATTCACATACAACAAACTTATTGAATGAGGTCCAAGCAGTGTGAAACACAGAATTTATTTTATGAATGTTCTAAACACTATTCTTTCATGTTTCGAGTGTTTTAAATTCCTGATTGCAAGCATTTCAGTAATTAATATTTAACATTCTTATTACCTTGTGATCAAAGTAATTATTTCATCGCATTCCCTCCCCAGATGAGTTTCAAATAATATTCGTAATAATTTTTATGCAAAATGTAGAAAAAAGATGGAATTTTCTTACCAGATAGATGTAAATATATTATTATTTAATAAAACTTTTCATATTCATTAGGTATTCTTAGGACCCTTATACTTCAAAATATTCGAATTTTTGGAAAAAAAACCCATATATATATATATGTTAAATTCCTATATCTTTTGAACATTTTGGTGCCAAACGTTTAACTATACTAAAAAAAATTCTAGAATAATCCAGAGAAAACTAAGCCTCGTTTAAATAAACTTTTTTATTATTTTTAGCTCCAAATTCATCAGAATTTTTGAGAAACAATACTCATATTAGTTGAAATTTTACACACATGTTCAAACAAAAACATTTCATGACTGATACATCAAATTTTGGACAAATTATCAAAAGAAAAAAGTTTACATGGATTTCAATTTAATTTTTAAAAGAATTAATATTTTTAAATTCGTGTAATTAAAAATTGTTTTTTCCACAACATTTTTAAGAAGTATGTATAATTTAAAAAATAAACCATTTTCTCCTAAATAACAATTCTTTTGCAAATTTTGATCAACGTTGTACTTGGAAATCCTGCGCGGTGTAAAATATCGATTTTCATAACTTTGAAAAAGTATAAAATTTATACTTCCTTAACACTGCTTAAGATTTCCTTAAAACTACACCAGCACTTGAGAAATAATGTAAATATATATAAACATTACGTGGTATGTGTATCTAGTTTCTGTTTTGTTTCATTGGTTTGAAAATTGGTGTTTTTTTTTCCACATTTCACAGATAAGTGTTAAGAGTTCCGCGATTTCTTAGAAGAAATAAAAATTTGTTGAATTCTTTAAAAAAGTATTAAAAGTTATTTTCGTAGTTAAACATTTAAAATTCTACGATTTAGTGACTCAGTTCTTATGAAACTCTAATAGATGGAGTAGTCTACTTTGTAGGTAAATATGTATTTTAACCTTTTATGAAAAAAAACTTTCACTTGGTTTAAATGTGCATGCACAGGGAAATAATTAAATAAATAAATCAGAATTCTTCTAAAAGCTTTCAAAAAACTCGAGAATTCACCTGATATAAGGTTTGAGCTCAAAATAATAAGAAATAGATTCTCCAAATGAAACATATTACTTATTCTTCAAAATACAAATATATAACTTTATTAAATATTGAAGAAATGTTCATAGATTGTTAAAGATGTAATATACAATTTAATAATTTCTACTTTAAATGAGTAATGATAGAAAGGAAAAGTTTTCGAATTCCACCCATAATGTTTATGAAATAGTAAATCTTAAATCTATATTTTATTCCAAACATTTCAGAAGAATCCAATTGCTTATAAATAACTTTCCAAAATAATTTACTGCTCCTCCAACAACTAAACAATTTATATTTCATGATTTGTTCATCAATAGAATATTTTTGGTGAATATATAAGCTGGATTGACTGGAAAAATCATTATTCGAAATATAAGTTAATTTGAAAATGCAAACTAATTTATGTAATTAACAATTATTAAGGAGCACTGAATTTAAATTATTCACCAGCACTTAGAAAATAAAACCGAAAGAATCCCGGAATTTTCTCGGATTAGGTGGTAATGTCGCTTTCTAAAGCAACAAAACTAATTGGTAAATTTATTCTCGGGAAATAGTTACGGAAACTTTATCTTAATCTAAGTAAAACGAATTGCTTAGATTTAATTTGTTTATCGCTGTGATTTGGGTAATTTTAATCGTTACTCGCTCTTTCAACTCTAATACAATTATTTTATTCGAGATTAATTTTATCGTGTTTGTATGAAAATAATAGCAAAATTTCCATGAAAAGTTCCAGTATTTAAATTTGAATCAGGTATATTTCAAAGTTGCGTGTAAAATATTTCAATGATTGTTCTGATAAAATATACTTTCTATAGATAATTACATAAATTATAATTAATAAAAATTAAAATTTTAAATCTTTAAAATGTTAACCAAACGTTTATTTACAATAAACACATAAAACGTATTTACTTAGAATATACATACTTTAAAAATAAAACTGTTACAAAATTAGGTTTCTCTTGTATTTTCAAATATAGACTATCTGGTATAAGAGTGAAATAGTATTTGCCTGTATTACTAGCTCTCTATGTCGCTGAAATACAAACCCACAGCTTGAAATCTCAAACCTAATTCAGGTAACATAAAGCAGACTGTATGTGACAAGGTCTATTAGTATAATTATTGAACTTTCTTTTGTATCTTTCCAAACTTGAACTTTTTGCCAATGGAAGAACGTGGAACCAAAACAAACTTAACGCACGTTCATTATTTTTTACAAATTCATCTAATTTTGTATGGTTTTCTAGATTAATGATATTTTGTGCACAAAAACCCTTTTAAATTTAAAGGAATACGAAATGTTTTTTGTATCCTTAAAATTACTTAGATATAATTTGTGAAACCCTGTTTCTTTTGATTTTCAACGTTCGAAATTTAATAAAAGTAGTATCTTGCTATCAAAGTGATTTTTTTTTCTGAGAAATAGTAATCGATATATTCTAGCCAGAGAGTTTTGATAATTAAATAATAAAAAGTAATAGTGATATCGGAAATATTTTATATTTTAATTACTTGCCTTCAGTTTTCTGAGATTTCAGTAAACTTCAGCTATGTGATCTAATCTTTGTTTTGTTTATTACGAATTTGTATTGTACATGTAACTATACGAAACACGTACTCAAAAATGCTACAACACAATAATGTAAATTAGAATAAGTTTTCTAAAACTGCTACTTGTGTGTGTCCGTGCGTGTTTGTGTGTGTGGATTTTGCAGTAAAACCCTTCCCTTTCAGCAATTTAATTCTAAAACCATTGTTTCCGAAAAATATTAGTTAATTATAGCTTTTCAATATATAATAAATAAAACACTTCCAAATACAAAATTATATTTAAATGTGTTCAATATTTTTGTATCTCTGCAGCCATAATTATTTCTCTCTTTTGGCTCCAGTTTCTATACTCACAAATATTTTTCTAAAATTTCCAGTATGTTATAGTAATTTTTATTCTATAAATATTTATAATGCTTAGTTAGAAACTTTATTAATTGGAATTTCGTAATAAATAAGAATAAATAAATAGTTTGAAAGAATATAGTGCTGCATTTTGAATATAATTGAATCAATTAAAATTAAATGAAATATTCTACCGTTTAGGCATAAAGTATTGCTATTTCACATGCATATAAGTATAATGTAAATCAATTATATGTATTCCATACAGTACTATCTTAAATACTGAATCTTATGATTCGCAATATGTACCTCCTATATATCTCTTCAAAATTCAATTAAAGTATTTGTTATTATCACGATATATTTGAGTATTTTTACCATATTTTGAATGAATGCTTAGACAATTTCGTCATACAAATGAAAATCTTTAACAAAATATACAAAAGGTATTTACGTTTTAAAAACGAAGAATAATATATCTCTGTGAGTATAGAATAATTAAGTAACATTTAAATATATTTTTTTAAAATATCAGCTACAGAATACTAAGTTATGGAATGAACACTCATACGCTGATAGCAAAATTGGTGAGTATGCAGCTAAATCATGATATTTGGAGACTAGATAAAAGAAAACTAATTATTAGTTAAAAATTTTGGATGAAAGAGAGAAAGTGTTTGGTAACTAAAGGACTACGGTTTTAAGTTTTTGTAAAGATTTCAGAACGTGCGATTTATGAAGAATATAAATTACACTTAATAATGAGAGCTGAAGAAAGGATTTCCATTTGAAATAGTTTGATCTTTTCTTTTTTCTATATATAAATGGAAGTAAACATTATTTAAGGAACATTTTTAATGTTATGGATTCGACAAAATAATATTTGTATAAATATTTCCGATAGCTATTCTACATAACGTTTACATACAGTAAACGTAATGTAATTTGTAAACTAGTTTATAAGTCAGGAATGGGCAGTTAGCAAGCTAAGCGAATTTGTAGGCAAGACAGTCTGAAAATTTCGTCTTGAACTGGGATTTCCTTCTCCTTGCACACCTAAAATTCGTCTTGCATTTCCGATAAGGACGTCCATGTCATTATATATGCAGTGTTCCTACGATGCTTTTCGGGTTGATCTGGTTAATTTTTATTTTGTGTATTTGCAATGGTAAATATATAAATTTCCATTTTTAATGAAACAATGAAGCCTCCGAAAATTTTTAACTTGGGTGATAAATGTCGTGTGATTAAAGAAGAATAGATAAGCAAGTATTTGTTAGGTAATAAGGGAGAATAAAAAAAATGCATTTATTGTGTCGTGAAATGATGGCCGTCTTTAAGGGGTATAATCTGAAACGACATAAAAAAAAAAAAAAAAAACGTAGCTTATTTTACTGCAAACTTTCCAGGAAGAACGCAAAATAAATGCTGAAAAGTTTGAAGAAGCAAGAAGCATTATTTACAATGCAATCAGGACTTCTAAATAGTGTGCTATAGAATCAAGTTTCATGGTAACCTAAAACATTTCTGAACGCAACAAGTTATATCGAGTGGCGAGTTTATTAAGTAGTGTTTGGCAGATTGGGCAAGCGGATTATGTCCTGATGTCAGAAGAAAGTTAGAAAGTATTTCATTGTTAAGGTCTTTAACCCGTTCAAAAGACCGGCGAAAGGAGAAGAAAGAACCGCTTTCTCAGGACTGCGCACTCTGAAAGTGTATGCACGCACGAGACTGAGCGATTTTTCTTATTAAGCCTCATTCCATGGAAAATACATAAAGAATCATCCTAGCGATTAAATACGATGACACTTATAAATTATCATTATTGAAAGCAGCTAAATATATGGTAGTAACATTTTTGTGATACTTAAAAAATAATTGTGAATTTCAGGGAAATTATATTCATTTTGCTACAAAATTATAAAAATTATATTGCTGCGTAAATGACAAAATTATAATTGATTTTTTTTTAATTTACAAGTACGAGGGCTATTCAGAAAGTAAGGAATGTTTTGGAATTAAAAAGAAATTAAGTACAAGAAAAAAAATGTTATATACATCAGAAATAGTGAATAAAATTCTACTTTTCTACATAGTCACCAAACAAATTGAGGCACTTATCATAGTGGCGGACAAGCTTTGAAATTCCTTCGTCATAGAATTCTGCCTCCGGTAGCCTAGATTTTGTGTGACAGTTTCAAACAACAAAGTCCATGAAAATTGTGGAAAACTAAACGAAAGCTCCGTTATTGTGAAACGGCGGTTTTCACGAATCTTTTCATCAACTTTAGCGACCTGTTCGTCATTCACAATGCTAGGGCGTCCACTCTTCTCTTCATCGTGAACGTTAGTTCGACCATTTTTAAACTGAGTGCACCATTTCCGGATTGAAATTTCATTCATTACGTTGCTTCCGTACACTTCACACACTTGCCGATAAATTTCCATAGGTTTTAGGTTTTTTGCTAACAAAAACCGTATCACAGACCGCACCTCACAACTGGCGGGATTTTCAATTGCAGCGCACAATTTAAATTTGAATATCGAAAAAACGGGCAGCGTGGAAATGTTTCCGTTGTGATGGCTGGACGCCGACTGAGAAGTTGAGCACGCAGACACCAAAATATACGTGATCGGCGTGCGCCTAGCGACGTCAGATGAAAACGTTCCTTACTTTCTGAATAGCCCTCGTATCTAAAATATTGGTAAAGTATTAGATAATTTACAATAAAAAGAGTATAAAATAATTTAAAAAAATTACCCAATAATACCTTAAACTTTTGAAGCTTATGATGCATTTCGAAACACTGTTCTACAGAGCCATATGTTGCAAATTTTGCATTTATAATATGTCAACATGCGTTTTCTTTCTTTAAGGGAACCTTTTTTACTCACAATGTATTGTCTTTTTGAATTTTCAACTCAGATATTTCAATCTTTTCGCCAGGGTAGCATAGATAAAACTGATCCAAAAACATACAAAATACCATCTTGCGAACGATACGTCTATTAACAGCCTTAACCAACAAACATTTCATTTCCCTCCTATATGTTAAAATATCAAGAAAAACTCAGCGTGTAGTAAATCACGGTCCTTTCAATGCACAATCCGACCAAAAGAAGCAAACAAACGCAGTTGTTTAACTTTTCAAATTCCCCTGATCCAACAACAAAATAAAAAAAAAATGGAAACAAAAGCGTTAATTGAAGGTCAACAATCTATGGAATGATATTTGAAAATTTTACGAACTTCAACTGCCATCTAATGGCCGTTAAAAATTCATATAAAACATTCCAATTTAAAATCACACCTGTGTGATCATGGGCGCGGCGGCACGGAAACATCCGTCACATATACGATAGCGTTGGCCGTGAAGGGTGAATGGTACGATCACGTATACGTGATTATGATCCTAAACGTGATTATGATACGTGATTATGATTCATTTTCTATTCTGTACATAATATTCCTATTCGCCTATTTTTGTCTCCATCGGACGACTCGTTCTTGGTGCGTCATTGTTTTGTAATAGAGTACATATATATATATGTGTATATATATATATATATATATATATATATATATATATATATATAATTTTGAATATATTTTCTCTCACTTTATATTTAAACTTACCTAAAGTTTTTAAATGGTGTTTCATTCATAATAAATAATTTTGAATTCCTTATGTTGAGGCAAGTGATGTCGTTTTAGATCAAGTAGACGTTGGACATTCTTCTTTCATTATAAATTTCTTATAGATATCTTTTTAGTCTAATCTTTATATTTTATTAGTTCAAATCAGAAATTTGTTAGTGTCCTCTTTAATTCTAATACGAAATTATTAAGATTATTATCCTTAAATTGTATTCACAATATTTGATATTTTTTTAGTTTTGTAGTTGTTTATACGATAGCTAAATTGACATCAAGAGACGTTATACATTAAATCGAAATTTCAGTATTGAAAAGTCCATTCGGTTCAGAGGGTTTTATTCTCCATCGCAGGTTTAATTTACTTCCAGACAGCAAATTCTAATCCCAAAGCATTTTAGATATTTAAATATATTCAAAAGTTTAAATCTTCTTCTATGATGAGTTGAATAACATTCTATAGAGATTTTAAGACCCTATAAGACTTTTAAATTTTCTTTTTGTTATTTTTTTCGAAAGAACTTCGGCATCAAAGCTCAAAGGTTCGTTACTACTATATAGCAGTTTATAGTCCTTAAATTGTTTGCTTTAATCATATTCTCCAATTTTCTTTTTAATCAGAAATATCTATCTAAGTATTCTCTATACTTTTTTCTAACTCTTGAATCTTCAGTTTGAAAACAAATGAAAAGTACTTTTTCTGAAACTGCATATCTTAAATTTAATAATTTACTGAGTTTCGGTGATCGTTATTTCAGTCCTTATTTATCTGTACTTCATTTATTTTTAACAAAATTTAGAAACAATTTTAAATTATTTTACGGCTGATACTTTAAAAAGAAATTTATCTAATTCTTAATGTTTATGAAAGAATATCCTCATTAAATTCGTAGAAAAACTATCTGAGAAGGGAAAATGTTTTTCTAGCATTTAGCAACACTGTTAGAGCTACATGTAATGTTAACTATACCTATTAAAGAAATTGTTTTAACAATTCAATTGTATTAATATTATTTTTAATTGATTTTTAAACTATGGTATGAGAAAACACTCCGTTATAAATGAATCATGCGTTTATCATTTACGCTTTTATCTGTTATTAGGTGTATTATTAGTCACAAATTAAGTTTTGTAATTATACTACAGCAATGAATTCCGAAGTGTCCCTGGACAAGTGCGTCTCTTGAGATACAGGACAGTTACTGCTGGTTTCAGAAAGACAGAAAAACTCCACGTACGTTAAACCTAACAATGAAAGTGTTTAAAGAATTATTTCATGATGGCTTAGTTTCAATAGGCCTCTAGCCACCAAGGTTACCAGCTTTCACCTCGATATAGGGATGAACATTTTCAATAATAATTGAATGCTATTGGGATTAATTAAACTAAGAAATGAGATATATCATGATAAAATCTTTCTGTGTATTACTTATTATGCACGTACAGTTTTAAATTGTAATTATTCATGCTGATTTGTTTGGTTACAAAAAGCCGTAGATTGAAGAAACCCGAAGTGTGGAGAAGATGGATTTTTATTTAGTTCTACAATGACGACCTTCGGAAGTTCACGTAACGCTGGAAGAAAGGTATAACTCTTGTTGGTGACTATGTAGACTATTCTGAAGAATAATAAAGAAAAATTTAATTTTTCTCGATTAGGTTTTAGTAATAATTAAACCGAAATGCTATCTTGGTATAATAATTACAACCTTACGATACTAAAGGTACTTCAAACAACAGCATCATTAAGCCAAACACACCAACATGAATAGCTGTTATTTACATCATTTTTGCACATGAGAATCAATGTGTAGAATAAATTTATCTACATATCCACATCCTGAGGTAAATGTAATACATTAAGAAAATATATATGTTTCATTATTTTTTTTTTTAAATATTTAGTACTAGTTATGTACAAGTTACCGGAATAAGAATTCTTCGTTTTTTTTGCCAAATTATAGTATCTAATTATTTGTTAATTAATTCTATTATTTTTAACTGAACAAATTTTAATAATTAATTTATTAAAATTAATTTTAATTTGGCATCTTAGTGCTAAAAATTAAAAAAAAAATGTAATTGCATATTTCTTACTGTTAATATTTATGCTAATGTTTAAAAATGTTAGAGAAATTCCATACGGTTATCACAAACGGTATCAAACCACTCATTATTTCCTTTGAGATATAACAGAAAATATTTTATCGGTAAATTTAAAGTAAATCATTCCAAAATGTCTCTTATTCTCACTTTGACGCATATTTTTATTTTAATTTATATACAAATGTATTCTGTTCGAATGTCCTTTGAGTTTATTCACTTCGTAATAAACTCAAAGGACATTCAAACGTAAATTGCAACATCCTATACACTTTAGTTACTACTTATTTCTCCTCTATTTGTCGCAGAGCAGCTCATATAATGAAATAAGTACTATATATTTAGTTAACTCTCCAACTAAAGTTGACTTTCAAAATTTAATAATTTGAGCACCAATGTGCAATGAAAGTCAGCGGTACCCAAAGGTGCATGAATAACATCAAATATTTTTAAGGAATGAGAATAAATACAGTACACTCTTGCAACTATTTGAATTACAAAGTATAGAGTAGCGAACAGATGCCGACGGGAAGAAACAACACATGTTTGAAATATGCTAAAGGCAGAATGACGCAAAGCGAAATGCATCGGACATAAATTTAATAATTTGTTACAAACAAGTAAAATATATGAATGGTATACGATTTACATTGAGAATAAATTCCCTAGCCTCTATTCGTATAACATTCTTTAAAGAATTGCATTGACAATATCTTTCCATACTAATTTGATAATTCCTTTTGCGTTACAATGGCATTTAAACATATGTTTTTGATAAGACATACGCGTGCTTTGGAATAATTCAAAACTAAATACGTTATGAGTTATGTTCAATTTCTATTCTGTGTTTCATATTCGACACAGAATAGAAACGAAAAATTGCATAGTTCCTTTTGTGATTTACATTTTGATATTATTCCATGTGTTAACGAATAATTATGAACAGACGAATATTCTTTTCCAATAATGATGCATCTATTAATTTTTTGAAAGTATTCCCTATTATAATTCTCTTAACTTTTACATTCGAGAATTCAGACATGTATCTACATGTGTTTAATTTAAAAACTTCCATTATTTGAGTGATAATTAAATGAACACTTCGAAAAGTAATAAAATAATACAATGAATTTTTGTGACAGAATTTTGAAATTAATTTTAAATAAACGATTCAAAGTCACTATTTTTTAAAGGTCAATATCACTTATTACTTGTATTTTCATAAGGAAATAAAATAATGGATAGAATCAGAAAAAGAACAGAATTTTTCAATAACTGTGCATATAATGTATTAATTTCTAGTTCTTTCCTTTTAAAATGATTTTCACCTTTACGTGTAGCAATAGTAGTCTAATGGTCATCATCTTCGAGTCTTTATGTCATTAAAGCCTCATCATGTAGGGAACTGATGCAATTTAAATATATCAAAGCTCCAAGTCCTCAGTTGGCATGATATGGAAGTATGGAAGAGGAGGCTGTTCCAGATCAGGTGTTATGCTCGTCACTTGACTGAGATTCAAAATTAGGTGGTCCTTCACCCCCCCCCCTCGTGATGCTTCTAAGTATGACTTTAATAACTAATCAGCCAAATAACTTTTATATTCATAAGTTTGATGTATATGCGTATGTTTAAAATATATAGCTCCATTATTTGACACATTTCTTACAGTTATAAATCATTACAGCTCGTATTTGATAATAATTCGAAATCATTTAGAGAGAAAAGGTTCAAAGATATATTTGTCTCAACACATGAATACCGTTTTAATAGACAAAAACATTGAGCAATGAAAAAAATTTTATTGAGAGAAATACTGAATGGTACAGCTTTATCGATACATATATTGAAATAGGAGCAATATACCTAATTTAGTTTCCTAATGCAGCATATTTTTCAGTTCCTGAAGGACTGAAAATAATTTTACTGCTCATAATAGGAGAATTTATGAATTTTATTTCCTTAAATGATGCAGAATTAAAATTATTATTCTAAGAAATTCAACTTCCATTAATCTAAAATCAATAAAGAAGCTAGTACAAGCTGTTTTGAAAAAAAATTAATTGTGACACAAAGATCAACAACAAATACTTCATGAAATGAACATAACATATATTATCTTATTTAATGTTACTTTCAAACATCTGAAAACCCATAATCCATCACCGTAGTTTGCTTGTAATTTTAAATTTCAAAAAAAAAAATTCACCACGGGGTCTTGGAGCCTCTACAGATATAACGAGGATAAACCTTGCTGCATGGTGAGTCTTTTAATAGAATCACGACTCCAAACCACGATTCAAAGAAAAGAACATCATTTGCAAGTTCGGGATCATGACCACTCGATTACCGCGACCCCATAATAAATGGAGAATAAGGAGAAAGGAAACTAGACATGATGTAAGAACAATTAAATGTTAATTGTAAAGTATACAAACTATATTGAGAAAAGCATAACTAAAATCTTAAGATAATAAATGTTGATTTATTAGCACCACATTATCATAATAAAATGTGTTAAAGTTAGTTTAAAAAATAATAGGAGGGTATTTATCTTCAATGGAAAGGGTAGTATTCCATGAATATAATAAATAAAATATATGCGAGGTTTTTCAGATCCCTAAGTGGGGTATTGTTAGACGTCTTTTTATTCTGATGTTAAGTGTTCAAGGTGTTTGTTTGCATAAATATTTATAGAAAAGGGAACATATATATTTATATATATTCGTTAAAAGTGGGACAGAAAGAGTAAAAAAAAGCAAAAAGCTCAAAAAGCAAATACCCTGCGGAGTAAGTATTACGAGAAGCAGTCATAAGTTTATTTGCTAAATACAAAAACTATATGAATTTTACACCAAATTTATTCCCCTGGGTACAATCCTTAGTTAGTAGTTAAAAGTAAATATAGTTAAAAGGTAATCGACTGACTATCACACATTTTTTCCGCAGAAAAATAAGGTATAACAAATATAATAAGCGAAATCAATGTGAATGGTTTGAATGTAATATAGAATTAAATAAAACACATGGATTATGAATAAGTTTCAAAATTGGATTAATCAATATAGCATCGTAGTGTTAGACTCCCTATATATGACTGCATAACGCGCAGGCAAAGAACGTTCTACATATTTTCAACTGGGTTGTATTACACTATTATGATTAAGTCAAGAAAACTGTTAAAAACATTTTTTTTTAAATATTGAAAGAAATAAATGTTTAATCTACATATACAAATAAATGTGATAAGCTGAAAATATTTATTTATATATAAATTAAATAATCTCTACTAAACTGATACCCAAATCGGACCCACAGATCTAAACTAAATGGATATATTACTTTTGTGCGTAGTGTTCCAAATATCAATTCTGATATGAAGTATTTACAATAAAAGGTTATGCAAAATGATTCGCCAGATTCTAAAATTCCATATTATCAAAAATAAACGACACAGGTTGATAATTAATACATAAATGCAATGGAAAACTGTGGAAGTTGTACATTGTGAACAATAGGTGGACCTTATGTGTTCGTCATGAAGCTATTCCACGAAAGTTGTTTTAGAAATTTTCATGAGATACCTCGAAGTTGGAACGATCGCAGTGGACCAGGGGACTTCATGTTACATAGCTGGCCACCTAAGTCACCTGATATGGACCCAAGCGATTTCATTCTTTGGAGATTTGTAAAAGACAAGATACATGCACCACCATTTTCCAGAAATTTCTGTAAGCTTAAGCAATTAGCTTCTGTTGCAGTACAATCCATTACCACTGACACTATACAACATATTTGGCAGGAATTTCCATATCGAATGGAAATTATATGTGTAACTAATTCAAGTCTTATGGACACTTGTAGAAAAACCTTGCACATTTTTTCTTTGCATTCATGTATTACTTAACATTTTGTATTGTTTATTTATGAAAACGTGGGATTTTGAAATCGGGTGAATTATTTTCAGTAACAATGGGTATATCAATTAACTGTTCTAGAATGGTGACATTAATAAAATAAAATACATCTGACAGAATGTTAATTATCTAAAATATCATACAAATAGTACATTACTTGAAATTCGGAACATTTTACAGGAGAGTCATGCTGCTGATAACATAACTCTATATTTACCCTTGAAATATAGATTACAAAATGAAATGTGTATGTAAAAATACTGCACATTTTCTAATAATTGTTCCTACAATATCGCTTTCATGTGCTCATATACTAATGTATAATATTTGTATTTAATAAATTATATTTATCTTTCACTTAAAATTAACATCAGTGAACAAAATTAGTTTTATTTTGTAAAACATGGTATTTGCTAATGTAATTCATGTTCCCGGGTTTTTCGATTTTTTTTTTGGTAAATAAATATTTTTACCAATTTCTCATGAGAAGAAACGAATTATTCAGGACATTTCCATTCTCGATTCTGATATTATCTGTCTTTCCGTTTCAACAACAATTTATTTAGAATGCAAGTACATTCTTTTCTCCGAATTGACATGAGAGCTATTATCTCCTGAATAATATTCAAATGATTTCTGCCGCTTACGAATTCTCAAATGCAAAGAATAAAGAGGATAAAAATGTAAAGAATAAAATTGCTTCTCAGTGTCTTCGATGATAAATACATACTTCTAAACATCATTTATAAAAGTGTCTCCCGCCATTACAAGCATGAGAAGACAGCTGTCACGGCATATTTTCTTCGATGTTTCTTCTGATCAACATCCTTAAAGAGATATACAAGGAAAATATTATCGCTTTCGGTTATTTTTAGTCCTTTAAATTCCCCCGAGATATTCTTAGTGTGCTTTATTTGTCAGATCTGAATTGAATGTTTTAGTATAAAAAAAAAATCTCCATTTAAGTTAATGGTGACGATGTCGAACTGCATGAAGAGAATACGATATTACAATAATATTTTTAGCTTATATAAGATTGTGGTTTATTTATTCGTAAGATATTTAGAGAATGAATTCTAAATAAAGCCAGCTTATGTATAAATATCTCGTGAATGTTCTTTAAAGATCAAAACTTAGTAACCACACGGAAGAAAGTATATCAGTTGCAATGGCTCTGTTCAACAAAGACAATAGCAGTTAAAATGCCTCAGTAACTAATTTGAGAAGAGTCCCTTATGAGTGAAGTTGTTATGATCCCTGTAAAAAGAGGGTGCCAAAATGTTTTGCTAGAGCAACAGGTCTAGGGGTTCGAATAGTTCCGTCACTCAAGGTCAGCTGATCTTCTTAGTCACAATGTAGAAAAACATCCACCAATGTAACAAAGTAAACACGTTAGCTGCTAGAAGGTGTTTTAGCCAATTACTGATAAGCGATGTTTTTTCTTCATTCTGCCAATATCTTTTGTTTTAATATATTTTAACCGTTGATTTTTTTTGCAGTAGGTATACTAAATTAATTAATGATTGGTACACTTAATCAATTAATTCCCAGTATTATCTCTGAAATCCAAAATTGTATTTTACTGGTCAATGTAAAGTTCTTTGGATTCCATTTATTACTACTGAAATTTATAGATTTTTAAATGAGTATACCATTAAATGTATTAAGAAGCGAATGAACTAGGCTTCTCATATTGTTAGAATGTATTTAAGAAGTCCATTATTGTTCGAAAACACCTTACTAGTTGAAGAAGGGGGAGATCAAAACTATGGTGGCTTGTCGGTTGGATCGGATGATTGAGGTGAGGAATTGGTAGAATAAGGCAAAAGGCAGGTCATCTTGGAAGAATCTACAATAGAAGGCCTTGGCTCACCTTGGGCTATTGAGGTAAATATGATAATGATTTTTTTTTAAAAAAAAGTAAATTGGATTGATAGCTTTGTGAATCATTCTGAATTTTATATGAAGGACTTAATTTTCAATTGATCAAATATAGCTGTGGAAACTAAACTCGTATTATTTCCAAAAAAATTGATAGTGTAATAAAAATGGGAGTGTGAAATATGAATTTTGAATTTATTTTGCTCTCAATATTGAAAGAGTAACTGGTTGAAGATCTTTATTCCGACATAAGTTGCGACAATTGTCCGTAGTTATTCGGCTCTTGTACCTTATCTCAATCTAATATATTAATTTGAAACTATTAAACTATATTTGAAGACACGCAATAACAAATCAAATTCTTTATTTATTATTACTGTAGATTATCTAAGGTCGCTTTCTCTAGAATCTCAGCCAAACTCACAATTTTAATCTATGATTTAAATAAGAAACATATTTTACCATTCAACTCGCTCATCATTTCACAACTCTCTTCAATAGTAACTAAGTTGCTCAATACTTTTAGTGGAACTCTCTTCAATCCAGAAAACTAATGGAAGAATTTCAATCAAGGTCATTATGAGAAACTATCAGAGTTTGAAAGAGGTCGTATCATTGGATTGAAAGAGGAGGTTGGGTAAATCGGAGAGCCGCTCGTAATATACGTCGAAGGAATTCGGCGATTAGAAGATGCTGGCAAGAATGGGTGGACAATGGCAGATTTCAGCGTCATGATTGTAGCGGTCGACCTAGCGCCACAGCAGATCAGGAGGACCGAGTGATGGTCCGATGAACTGTCACAGTGCCTGATTCATCGTTATCAACCATCAGATATGCGACCGCTCTCGAGTGTCCCCCATGACCATTCACGGAAGGCTGATAAAGCGAAATCTACATACCGCTACGCTACCTGCCACTCACGTCTGTACACTGTCGAGCCAGATTACAATAATGCTGGCTTGATCAGGTTGGAATGATGCTCACTGGGACGTAGAGTGTATAGTGACGAATCCCGCTTCCAACTGTGTCCTGACGATCATCGAATACGCGTCTGGAGACGCCCAGGGCAGTGTGCCGATCCTTCTTTCTCTATTACTCGCCCCGCAGACCCTCAACTAGGAGTTATGGTCTGAGGTGTGATTTTCCTTGATAGTCGGACTCCTTTGGTCATCATTAGAGGCACACTTAATTCACAGTGTTACGTCTACGTCATTCTGAGACCTGTTTGGCTACCGTTCGTTTTGAAGCACCTTGGCCTTATTTTTCAACGAGACAATGCCAGACCATATACGGCACTTGTTGCTCGATCTCTCTCCAATCGAGCATGTCTATGGTATGATGGGAAGACGACTGCATTTACCAGGGAATGTTGATGGTCCAGCCCAACAATTGGTGCAAATGTGGCTAGAAATATCACAGGAGACCACCAGGGAGTTTTATTACTCTATGCCACGTGATGTAGCAGCTTGCATCTAGGTTAGAGCTGGGTACACACCTTATTGAGCTCCTTACTTTGTAGCTATGTAACTCTGAACAAAATCATTAATTTTTTCTGAAATTTTAAAAATTCTCCATTTTGTACAAAATATTCCTAACCGTCAATTAATTTTTCCATCTGACACCCCTTCTTGTTTTTTTTTTCCTTTTTTTCTTTTTCTTTTCTTTTCTTTTTTTTTTGTTATAGAGTGTGGTTTTCGAAATTCTGAATTTTTTAGAATACTAAGTCACTTCAATTGTCTCGAAAATTAACTACCATTTGTAGGAATGAGACCCTCTGAATTGAAAGGATCTAGCAGGCTATTGAATGCAATGTGCTATGGACATAAGATTTTAATAAAAGAGATTCTAGTATTTTTCTAAATCCTACTGATATGCACATGCTTATAAAAAAATTCTCATTATTTGACTAGAGCTTTAATTTCGGGAATTCGATGAGATCTTCTTTTTATATAAACATTTGGAAAAAACACGGGACTAAAAACTCTTTAATAAAAGTCAGTTTGTCGAAATGGTCATTGTTTGTCAAATGTGGTAAAGTTAATTGATGTGCAAAAAAGAATTCCTTATTTCGTGTCGCTTAGTCAACTTAGTCGAAATTAAACAGCTCTGATATTAAACATTTCTTTTGGGATTTGTATGACATGAAGTGGATTTGTACCGGCTTAAATTAATTTACTTCATTTCCCCTTAAGAAATGAAAAAAAAAAAAACCTCTATCTCTTTCTCATTTTATATGTATGTGTGTATAAGTATTTTATATTATAACTATATATAAGTATTTTATATTTATATAAAAATATTTGATAATACACGTTGTAAAATAGAAATTATATTGATACATTTTCCTAATCTGTATTATGATTCAATTATCTCCCCCCCCCTTATTACTTACGTGTTGAAATAACCTGAATTAACGCTATTTCGCTTAACAATAGAACTTACATGACCCTTATCCTCCGCCTTAAATAGTATGTTATTGTATGTAGAACATTATTATCAAAATCAGTTGAATTTGGAAGAGATATCAAAGATGAATAGGGAAGAAATGGAAAGTAAAAAATTTATAAATTTGAATTGATTAAAACATAGTTGATCCCCATCGGATAATCTAAACGTGTGCAGAATGAAAACTTATTTATTACATATATGGGTAGTAAGATGAAGAGAGATTATACTGCATACTAGTAAGAGCTAAAATGATGAACTTAACCCTAAAATCTGGTCTGGAAAGTAGTTATCAGTATGCAAAAATTAAAGAGAAATTTAAAAAAAAAATAGCAAACTCATGATGTAAATTTCACTTGGTTTACATGCTTCCTTCAGGGGGTTGCATTTTGTGTGGCCAGCACTATATATATATATATATATATATATAATGTTTGTATGTATATATATTAAATAGTACAAATCGCATACTTCATCATATGACAAATAACCATCTAAAATACCCACCAAAAAGTCAATACTATTAAAATATTAATAAAATTAATTATTTAAAATACTCATTAAAAATTAATATTGTTTTGAGTAAGGTAAATTAAAAAAAAAATCTATGTAATATTTAAGGAATCTAAAAATTTGAAAATTAAAAAACAAATTACTCGGTTATTAAAGCAGAAAATTTATAAGAAAAAGAAAAGCAAAAATTATAAAAAAATGTAATTAATACTGTTCCATATCTTAAAATGTAATAATGTATGTTCCTACCGGTTTTACTGTTCAAACTATTCCATTTCAGTTAATTACATTCTATAAAAATATGGTAAAAATACACACACACAAATCAGCAAGTTCAGAAATTCAACTACAGTAAAAAGAAAGTAAACCTAATAATTAACTTCAATTTATCTGCAAACAGCAGAATTACGCATGAATAAACATCTGAAATATTGTAAAAACAACTAAAAATCTAAGTAAAAAAAAGAAATTTTAATTAAACCAAAAACTAATTAAAAAAGTAAGCATTTTTAATCAAAATGTAAAATAAAAAAATAATAATGTGGAATAATGTTGAAACTTTTTAAAGACTACAAAATATATATATTTCATTTTCCGTTTATTCCATTTAAGATTAAACCTGAAATTCTTTAGAACTATAGATGGAAATATGAAACATTTGTGAATTTAAGATAAGTGTTAATCGCAATTCATTTTAGTATACTTTTATATGAAAATACTTTAATAATTTATCGGTTTGAAAAAATATTGAAATTAATTAAACTATTTCATTAATGAATCACTTTGAAAAACTAATGAGAAAAGTCTTGATTATTTTTTTCTGCATCTGGTGTTTTTCTCCTGTGTTTGGTACAATGCATTAGAACGATGGTGAATCGTGTTTAATTTGGACACTATGTTTTGTTATTTTTAATATAATAACCTCAAAGTAATCTGTTCTTTCTTACGGTGAAATGGAAACAGTTGAATTATACCCACAACATAAAATATATCTTATCACTCTTTACCTCCTCAGTCCCAGCGTCGTCTGTAGGAGACACTAAACTACACTTTGAAAAAATACCGCCAAGTTAAATAAAAGGCGTCATTGGTACCTAGAGTTAGCTACTTTTCTTGTTAATAAATGGTAGTTTGGAAAAAAAATGATTTTTAGTAAACAATTTGCATTCATAGTTTATTTATGGTAAAATGAAAATAGTGTTTTCCGAGAGAATATACGCTTGCGCATTGTAATGGTTCATATTTTTTATTATTTGTATAATAAAAAAATTACTAGACATACTTTTGAATTCCTTAAACTTGTTGTTTATGTATAACATTATTAATTTCTCACTCAAATCTTCCGACTTCTGATTTAGAACGCTGTTATTTCAGTGTCGCCTGTAGGAGACATTGGATCAATGGTTATCAAAATAACTCGATTTGAAACTATAATTATGGCATATATTTCAGCTCGGAATGATATTTTTCTTTAATTGCTAACTGAATTCACCAAATGTAGATATTTAAGGAATACAGGAAAGAATCTGTATCTGTCAGAAATTGAAATGAAACATAATTAGTGATCACTGTCTAATTCAAAATTTCCCAGAATTCGAATGTATTGGGCAGAAAAAACTACAACTTCCGTACTCGCAGACAACAATTTTTGGAAATCGCGAGTTTTCAGTAAGAAACAACTTAAAATTGAGAAATTATTTAATAGTATAAGATAAAGAGAGAGAGAGAAAAACGAATGATAAATTTTGGAAATTTGGACTCTTTTGCAAACAGTTCGGACAAAAATATTTTGTGATTCAAATTTTACATTATGCTTTTTATGCTAATTATTATGAATTACTCGTTAAATTAAGATTAAATATATACTTTAAATTAACATGATGATGTCACTTTGTCACGATGTCTCCTCCTGGAGACATTTAATTTCTCAAAAATAAAAATTAAATTAATTTTTTTAATCTTTTTCAGTATTTTTTCATGTGTTTAGAACCGATTGATACAAAATTTTATACACTTTATGGTTCAAAGTTGACCTTGGGTCTGAGGTTAAAAACATTTCTAATAAGTGTATATTCATATACATACTAAATTCTTTAATTCTAATTTTTTTTAGGCTTAAATTTCCAATCAAGTAGTGAATTAAAATACAATACAATTGTGATAGGCTGATATTGCAAACATAAATAGTTTTCAAAATGAATTTATACTTGATAATATTTTCAAAAAATGGCTAATGGCTTCTTGGATTTATATTAGATAATATCTTCAGCATTAAACTTTTGCAAGCAATCAGACAATGATACCCGTGATTCAAATATTGATAAGAAATTCATTAACTTAAAAGTATTTCTTTAAAAAACTTCAATTTTTTTAGAAAATCACTTAATAATGACGTATATCTACTTGTTTATTGTCTTCAATGTTCCAAATTAATGAAAATTATGTTTGTTAAATAAACTGAAAATGATAAATGAAAAATGTTTGCTTATGTCCACTTATTTGAATTGCAGATTGTATTTTTCTTAAAATTATATTTATCAACGTTATACAATAAGTATATGGCTAACTTTTTATAATTCAAAAATATTTTTTAGCGGGAAGTAATTCCTAAAATGAATTCCATACAAATGTAAGGTATGCAGGAAAGTTTTATCTGTTTGTGAAATAGAAGAAAATTATACATTTTTCATACATTTAATTATATTTATTGTACAATATAGTTTTCCTCCTTACTCATGACCTCTTACTAGGAATATGATAAGTTTAAAATATCATTTTTGAAAAATTTCTTGTATTTAGAGGCCAAGAATTCAAGTAGTCCTTTGTTGACATCTACTTCATTAATATTTTTCTTCCTTCAAAAAACTTTTCATGGACATATACAAGTGATCCCAGCTTAACTGTTTCAAAACTGTAACAAGTCAAAGCAACATGTGGTCTGGCATTCTCATGATGCAGTATGATGTGTTTCCTGTTGAACATCGCTTGCCTCTTTTCTTAGAGTGCTTTGTGTAAATCATCCATTTGCTGACCTTATTTTTCTGTATTGAGCTTTTTGCAAGGTTTAAAAGACTCGTAATATATCGGTCCTTGGACATTCCATCCTATTATACAACACTCATTTCCTTGGATTCAAGACGGAATTTCAGGTGGAGAGGCAGTTTGTCTAGACTTACCTTATGCTCTTTACTTAAAGATGTTTTCGTAAGTAATCCGATTTATTTCACAAGTTATTTATACAGTCCAAGAAAGATTCATTTTTGTTCCGAGCAAGCAGGGATTTGTATACAATATAACTAAATAATCTATCTCTTTTAACTCATCAGGCACCAGTCTGAAATAATTATAGACTAATCCTGGTAACGACAGAAGCTCTACTGAACAATATATTTTATTAAACGTTGTGACACTGGGCTATTCGCGGTTTCTCTTCACTAACCTTGGGAACTTTTAATTTAGATTGATTGTCTTTGCCCAACCAAAAAGGAAACGTGAATATGTGGATAGAAAGCAGATAGAAATGAAGTGAAGCGGGAGAGGAAATATATAAACTCCGATTGAAAGTCGCGATAGAGAGGTTGAAGGAGAAGTTGAAAGAGGTGGAAAGAGAGGTTGAAGGAGAAGTTAAGAGAGGTTGAAGTAGGAGATTGGATTATAAGAGTTGAGTGATTCCAGACAGTCAGTTATACCAGTGTTCAACAATTGTTCCAGAGTCTGAGTTGCAGTCGAGGAAGGTTGAGTGGTAAGAGTCTGTTAGATTATTATTGGTGGGTTGAGATAAGGTATTAAAACCCTTCCCCGGGAGAGCATTAATAATTTTTATTATAGTAAGTAGAAGTTAATAAATTCCGTAATTATTGTTTTAGTGTCTTTTTAATTGACTAATTGAGTCTTAGTGTTTAATAATTGAGTTTAGCTATGGCACAAGAGGTAGCCCGGAACGGGCAGGCGTTACAACGTGTGAAGTTGGATTATATCATTCACTTCACAAATGAACAGATTCTTTTAATACATCCAATATATCTTACATTCATTCCTAATATATTTAGATTTATATTGATGCAACATATTGAATATTAGATATATTTCTATTAAATTATTTATCGCTATTGTATTGCAAGAACAGCTCCAACTATTTTGACATTCATCAATGCTAAAAGTCACAGAGATGTTTCAGAATTTAGATTTTCACTATTATTGCTCGAAAAAGATGTGTTAATTTATTCTCATGCATAAAATATTATCAACTGTACCTTTTTGGTGTTTTGCGTCCCATAAATACAGGATTTGAGGATTAGATTTTTTAAGACATTCGACGAACTTAAAAAAAATAAGTGATGGATTATTTTGCATGTAATTCTTAATGCATAATATTACTATAACAAACAATAAATGGATGTTATTTTTTCCGACTTATTCTGAGTAAGTTCACTATTTTTTCTAAGAGTTAAGATATTAGTACTGATATTGAACATTGTTTCTGTTTCATGTCTCCATTAAATCTTTAATGAAAAAAGGGTAACTGAAAAATATGAGGGAGCATTGTAAAAGTTTTATTATTAAGAAATAATCAAGATACCCAGCCTTCTCTGAAGCTTGCTCTGCTTATTAATTGATATTTATGTACAAAATGTTGTAAAATATAATCATTAGTGTTGATTTGTTTGTTTTCAGGATACCGCAGATTGAAATAACCCGCAGTATGAGGAAGATAAAGATCAGAGTCTATTGAGTTTTATACCGACGATCTTCCATGATATCAAGAGATGATGGGAGAAATGTATAACCCTGGATGATGACTATGTAGAAAAGTCTTAAGAGTAACTTAAGAAAAAGATTAATTAAAATTTTTAATTTTTTAAATCGAGAAAAATTAAAATTTTATCTCGATAATTTTGTAGTAATATTTAAAACTTAAGGATAATCCGGAATAATAATCAAAACTTTTTAACACTACAAGTTTTTCCATCAACGGCTACCTAAAATTAAATTACAATTAACAGATTTTATTTACAACATTTTGTGCACAAAGATTCATTAATATTAAAAATAAATTATATATTGATATCTCAGTTACTTCTTAGTAACTATAATAACTGTACAATATCCATTTGTATCTGAAAGGTTTGATAGAGGTATAATCTTTTTATTTTCCTGTGTTATCTTTCTATAAAGCTAAATTGACTATGTTTTAACTTACGGTTAATAGCACGTTTGGAAAAAATATGGAATTTTAAATGAGAGTATAACCCCGAATGTGCCAGAATTTAAAAGAAAAATATTGTACCTAAGATCAATGTTGAAATTCAATACATTCAAGCTTATATCAATGTTCTTTAAGTTCCAAAAAAAAAAAAAACCTGCAAATATATCCATTTCAACAGATGTAAAATATTAGTTTCCATCGAGACATTCACATTCCATGTTTTTTAACTTTATCCTCCTCTGAAGACGAAATATCCTGAGAACCCAAAGGACATAAGCCAAAAATCTCGAGTTATATTTCACTGAATACACGGCTGGATAAATTTAAGTCATACTTTTCACTTACTTCTGTAAAGATACTTTATTTTCTGCATATGTGTTTACTGTATGGAAGTAGAAGCATAACTGAAACACCATAGACTATTTTTAAATTCTATATATTTATCTGATCTTAAAAAAGACTTGAAATTAAAAACTATATAATTTATCTATTATTAATCTTATTTAAATGTTAAGAAAATCATTTGTTTCTTGAATTCTGTGGATAAAACTAATTATTTCTGTACATGAGCATTTTCCGAATCTTGTACTAATTTTCAACTATAGTAATAAATAATTTATTACCAATGCTTTTAATATAAGTGTTGGACAATTTAATATTTTATGATAATGATAAGGTAATTTAAACATTTTTAGATTTGCAGTAATAGTATTTTACTTAAATGTTTGGCAAAGTGTTCCCTGTTCTGAATTGTTGTTAGTTAGAAAAAATATAATTATTCATATTTCTAAAGCATTAAATTTGACTGTTATTCGTTGAATTTTTCTACACACATTATGGTCAGAAACATGTGTACTAATTCCAAAGCAATGTGCATTGACTTAAGAATTTAAAGTGCTAAATTAAGTGCAAATTACATCAAAGAGGAATTAATGTTTGATTTCTGTACTTCAAAAATGATATCTATATCAACAAAAATGATATTACGTAATTCACTAAATTATTCAACAGGAAAGGATGTAAAATGTTATCTCAAACTTTCATATAGAATTCAATAAATTCCAATGAATGAATAGCGGGAGCTACAGCGCATCGGAACTGCGCACTCAGCAGGTGTATATAAGAAGCTATTCTCAATTAGATGGTCAGATTTTCTGTTGCATCGCGATATAGGATTCCTTTCAACGACTGAACAAATGCATCGTCGCAGCATTAGAGCTCATTTCGAGCAACTGTCTGTTAGAAAGAGGTCGTATCACTGGATTGAAAGAGTCAGGTTGGGCCAATCGGAGAATCGCTCTTCATATGGGTCGAAGCGATGCAACGATTAGAAGATGCTGGGAAGAATGGGTGGACAATGGCAGATTTTAGCGTCAAGAGAGTAGCGGTCGATCTAGAGCTACAGCAGATCGGGAGGACAGAAGGATTTTGTCAGATCAGTTGTCACAGCTCCTGATTCATCGTTATGAACCATCAGGCGTGTGACCCGCACACAAAAGTCCACCATGACCATCCACAGGCGGCTGTTAGAGCGAAATCTACGCTCATACCGACCGCTACGCCACCTGCCGCTCACGTCTGTACACTGTAGAGCCAGATTACAGTGGTGATAGCATTTATCAGTTGGGAATGATACTGACGAAGGACCTATAGTGTTTAGCGACGAATTCCGCTTTTAACTGTGCCCACGCCAATAGCTCTCGTGTTGCCTCCAGTGCGACGTCAATAAATTAATAAAAAAAAATTCCAACAGTGTCCAGACGATTATCGAAACGTGTCTGGAGACGCTCAGGGCAGCCTGCCGATCCTGCTTCCACTATTACATGACACACAGGCCCTCAACAAGCAATTATGGTCTGTTGTGCCATTTCCCTAGATAGTAGGCCCCTTTGGTCGTCATTAGAGGTACATTTACAGCGCAATGGTACGAGGACGACTTTCTGAGATCTGTTTTGCTGCCGTTCCTTTTGCATTATCCTGGCTTTATTTTTCAGCAAGATAATGCAAGACCACAAATGGCACGTGTTGCTATGAACTGTCTTACAGGAGGTCAAACGCTTCCTTGGCCAGCCCGATCTCTCTCCAATCGAGCATGTCTGTAATATGATGGGAAGATGACTGCATCTACCAGGGAATGCTGATGATCCAGTCCGACAATTGGAGCAAATTTGGCAAGAAATATCGCAGGAGACCATCAGGGAGCTATATCACTCTATGTCTCGTTAAGTGGCAGCTTGTATCTACGCCAGAGGTGGGTCCACACCTTATTGCGCTCGTTACTTTGTAACAATGTATCTCTGAACAAAATCATTCAATTTTTCTTAAATTTTAATCGTTTTCTATTCTGTACATAATTTTATAATTTTCCTATCCACCAATTTTTGTATCCTTCGGACAACTACTTCTTGGTTGGTCGTTTTTTTTTGTTATAGAGTATAATATATCCGATAAGATGTAATAGCTATATATGTAATAATCGGTGGACTTTTTATAATATTATTCTAGCCATACTTCGACACCGAAATTCAATAGCAATTTTTTTTTCTTTCAATATAAAGTTCTTAAATGTTAGAATAACTTCACGATTTTCACAGCATATTTTCGTTTCGAATGTGTTACAAAACTTTCAGAATTCTGAACGTTTTCTAACGCTCGAGCATCAAAATTTTATGGTTATATTTCATTTTGAATTGATGTTGGCAATCACAAATTTAAGTCTTAATAATCTAAATCTGAAAATAATAATTCTTAAGATGGATCATTATAGAAATTTGTAAAGTTCAAAACAATACATAAAGTATATATATATACATAGTTTATATTTTATTACTATTAACTATTACTAAGCAATATAAGTGCTTGAATTGCATTCAATTTTTCCATTAAATTGAACTACAAATTTAACTTTGGGTGGGGGGGAACTATTGTTTAAATTTTTCAAGAAAAAAATATGAAATCAAAAAATGTTTTTCAAAATTTTATCAGTTTATTTATTTAATTCTTTTGGCAAACTACCAAAACAGTTAGAGTACAAGAGCAATACAAAAAAGTTTTCATATGAAATATATAACAAAATATTGTTTCAGTGCATTGAATTCTCAAAGAGGAATGAATGCTGGCTTGAGCGAAGGGAGTCACATATAATTATTTTCTGATTAATGGAAACTAGTTTCAGTGTACCATTATTATAAGATTATAGTCGATGATAATAAATTAAAATATAACAACTGAAAAATTGAGCAAAATGTTTGCTGATAGGAGCAAATAAAGCGAAACTTTAATAATTTATGATTAATCGAATCCAGTTTTAATGTCATCAATGCTTGCATAGTAGTTGATAATAAAATAAACGATATCAAAAATGAAAGAATAAAAAAAGCATAAAATAACATGTACATTATTTATACTTTTTTTGACATCACAAGCGTCCTCATATTGGGTGAGTGATTTTGCACCCTTCTACGTCGTGGGGTGAATTTTCTCTCCTCTCTCCCTTTAGGGAGATTCTAAATGACCTCGCACGACACGAAATCACAGAGGTCAATGGCCTTTGTTATTATAAAGTGAACTCGAGATTTCATCATCTCGTTCGAGTCACCTTTGCGAAAAGACACCTATGTGTTAGGGAATTTGCTTTTGGATTGAATTTATTAACGTCGCACAAGTAGCAACAAGAGGGCTGTTGGCGACGGTCCTCGTAATTTTGATCCTCAGTCAAGTGACGAGGATGAAACCTGAGCTGGCACCCCCCTCCTTCCTAACTTCCATACCACGTCATTGGGAGGACTTCGGGCCCTGACAGATTTAACATGCATCAGACCAGGCTACACAGCGGGTCTTTAGTGGGATCAAGGCTCGAACCCCCAACTCAACGAAAACAGTCGGCCGCTTGTCCACGGCCATATTCGCTGGACTACCGCGGACTATGTGTTAGAGAGATTTCCCGTTTTTTTTTATTACGAGAGAATCCTTATATATCACTACATTAAAATTTATTTAAGTGTCACTGTAACCATATTTTTTTGTTGTTAGTAAAATTATTTAAATTACCAATACAGTCCACTACTCATTTTTATTCAACTGAGCTCCACAGCATTTTATTACATCACAACTTTTCATTCTCCGAGACCATATTATATGAAACTTAATAAAAGTGTGGGGATAAAGTTGCACACAGCCATTACTTTTTGCCTCAATTTTTACAAAATCTTTTTTAATATTATTGTCGCATTCAATTGCCAAATAGCAGAAACAAGCAAAAAAAATGTGGTGCTGGATATTTTTATTTCCGAATCGCATCCGTTATTTCCAAAATTGTTGTGATCCAGAAAATTTAAATTGCTCTTCTCAATCTTAGACATATTTTCCAGACGGACAGTTTCGACTATTACAACAAATAAACATAGACATAGCAATCCCCAATTCTTGTCTCCATTTTTACAACGAATAACAATTGCTGGTGTCAACACAATGGCTGTTATCTGCCACATATATATTACCAAATAATAACAGACAACAGATTGAGTATTAAATGAGACGCATGCCCATCTTAATCTTCCCGAGGGGTTTGACATGCTTGAGGGAAATCGTGACTTATCGAACACGCGTGATATAACCGGGATTTTTCGTCATCTTGCCAAAATTGTCTGTCCTCAATCATTGACAAATAAAAATTAAAAAGAAAGAATGATCCCGGAGATGCTCACTGTTTGTTTTATTTAGTAATCTCTGGAGAGATCTCGAATGTACAAAAAGGGGATGATGGTGGTTGAGTAGAATTCTAAACCTCCAAATCTTGTTGCCATTATTCAAGCTTTGGACACGGAATATGACGAATAAATTGCATTTGTAAGATGCTAAGAAGTTATTCATCTACGAATTTCCTTCTTTCTTCTTCCTTCCCTGCTTTTTACTATTAAAAATAAGAAACTCAGTGTTCTATCTTTTTTTTATGTGTAGAATGAAAAAAAAGCAAATGAGAAGAATATTATTTTCAAAATGAAATCTCAGTTGATATGCAAATTATGAGATAGTTTTTATAGTTATATAGTATTTTGTTTAGTTAATATTTTGGAAAGATAGTTATAAGCCTTGTGAAAAGTTATTTTTTACTTAAGATTCCGAATAGTAAAACATCTCCGCCATATCTACATGGCTCAAAAAATTTCAAGAACACAGAGTCTTAATGAAAATATATGAATACTTGCATGGATAACTAATGTTGAATGAACCATCCATAATTTAAATTGTAATAGAAAATAAAAGAAAACCTCACATGCACATCAACGTTCTTTTTTCTTTGTCTCAGTTGTAAAATTCCATTGTTCAGCTTTTGCTTTGAGAAAAGATGATTTGTAAACGTTACAATAACATGATTTAACAGAATGCATTATTTGGCGTCTTATCGGGACACTTAAATCCGTATAAATAAGTAGAAATATAGCGAACACTTTTGAAGTGAAAAGACGTACCATTTCAAAGAAAAGGCGTGCCCTGGGGATTATATCAGGGGGCCTGAGGTACTTGCGTTCTTTAGGTAGGTATGAGCATCATGACTTATAGGTACCATAGGGATCTTTTTCCTTTCCAGGTTGTTTACTGCCATTGATAAATACGGGTACTCCAGCAATTTTTTTCTATTATTGACTCTTCTTCTTGTCAACCACTTTTTACCTTGTGTAATTTTTTTAAACGACAAAATCAAAGGTTTATCTTGTTTGGCGCAGCATGGCCACATCTGACTGACTACAATCACTCACTCTTAAAAATTAAAAAAAAAATACTATCACTCTCTCTTGATTTTTAGGAACTTTTCAATCACAAATACATTGATAAAAAGCATTTTATGAGTTCATTAACATATTTGTTCTTCAAGCTACATTTAATCCTCTATTACAAATGCCTAGAGCTAAAATTCTAGAAATAAAATAAACCCCTTATCTTTGACATATTGACTAGTTTGCTGCAATCTCAAAATTATTTGTTTCGGCAATAGAAATCATTTGAAAATAATAACTAAATGGCAATAAAAAAAATAATTAAAATAATAATTAAAAGGAAATACTAATCAAAAAGAAAGGAAAAAGAAATAATAATTAAATAATAAAAATATAACACTTTTATATAATGATTAAATTTATGTATCATCGCATTACATCTACAATATGCATTTATTTGTGTCCCTATCTCATCGTATACCTACAAATGGATTTCAATTTCACGATTTTGAAGCAGGGTCTTTAGTGGTATCAAGGCTCGAACGCGCGACTCAAGGAACACCGTCGGCCACTAATCCAATGCCTTAACCACAACGCTACCGTGGTAGTCTAGTGGTGCGTTTTTGGTATCAAAATCAGTAATGTTTCCACAATAACTGAATGTATGAAATGAAAGCTACTTTTAAAAGGAAAGACTTGCATAAATATTTTTCTCTAGCAAAATATTCAGAATTATTTAAAAAATCTTATTTCAGTTCGTATTCGTTAATGAGCCATGCTTCATCATTCCGAGTATTTTTATTTCATAATATATTTATCCACAGTAAAACGATATTAACGAAAGTTTGAATTCAGAGTGGTACTATCAAAATAATATATATATATAACTCAAATAATTTTTTGACAAATTGAGATACAAGACAGACAATTGTTTTAAAAATATTACAGGTTTTCCTCTACTTCGACTAATAATCTAACTAGTCATAGGTTGAATTTCTGTTTTTTAAAATATTTCTATTCAAACAAATTATAAGAATAGTAGTTAAATTACAAAAATTCAGTCTGTGTTCACTTAAGTATTCCATATAACAGGAAAACTCCATAATATGTGTACTCGTTTGTACAACTAAAAATACAACCTGAAACTTATGTTATATATTTACGAGTAATAAAATTAAGTAATGGCTTTGTTCTCTATTTTAATTAATTTGTATTTTCCAGTCTTAAGTGAGGAGGGTTGTTAGACGTGAAGATTCATTTGTTTATAGTGAGTGCGTGTCACTTCAGATAGACATAGTGGCTAATTAGGAATGGTTCACGCAGTTCTGGTTTGGTTAAGTTTTCTAACGTCGCCCTAAAAAAACACGCTGGCTATTGGCAACGTACCTCCTAATTTTGAACCTCAGTCAAGTGGCGAGGATGATATCTGAGTTGGCAGCTCCCTCTTCTAACTTCCACACCACTGGAGAATTTTAAGCTCCGGCAGAGTTAACGTGCATCAGCCCTGTTTACACGGTGGGTTTTAGTGCCATTAAGGCTCGAACCCGTATCTCGACAAAAACTGCTAACCAAACACAAAGCTACCATGGCCATTTGTATTCCATTTCAATTTGGTTATCTTTTTCAGTCATAAAAGAGGATGGTCGTTAGATGGAAAGGTATATTTGTTAACATTGATTGTGTGTCATTTCAAGTAAACATAGCCAGCAATTGGGAACTGTCCACGGAGTTCTAAACTGGGATGAAATGTCAAGTTTTTTTGCTCGAAAAGTAATAATACAATAATTCTGATAGTATCTCATTTCCTAAAAATCCATTTTACCTCAACCAAGAGATTCTAGTATTTCGTTCAGCTTTCCATGGAGTCAGAACCCGAACTTGCAATTTCACTTCCATATCATCATTCTTTAAAATGAAGAACTTAATTGGTATTCAAGTTTACAAAAAACCTTATTAAATCATCTACCTAGATTTTAATTGCATTTAAATTTACTAGCACATTTTTATAAATTAACAATTGACACTATGTTTATTAAAAACTTGAACAACAGGTAATTGGGTAATTTTTATAATGATAATTTTTCAATTATTCAAATTCAATAGAGAATCAAAATGTTAAACAATTGTAATTAAACTCATAAAGCCCAATATTTTCTAATGCAAATTTAAACAAGTGTTTTATACTGGGCCTTTGATTAATTATCTATTTACGTCACACTTAAGGAGAACATAGGAATTACTGGAAGTAAATCTTCTAATTTTGAACCTTGGTTCAGGGACGAGAACATCCACAGGTACACACTTTTCGAACTTCCACACTACACCCAACGAGATGACTTGAAGCCTCTATATATTTAACTTGAATCAGCCCCGCTACACAACGTCTCTTCTGTGACATCAGGACTTGAACCCATGACTCGATAAAAAGGGCATAGACCGCAAGCTCGCGACCATGGCCACTCGGTTACCTCGACTATATTGCTAGAGTCAGGGTTATAGGGTTCTATAGCTTTTCTAATTATGAAAAGCTTAGTCAGTAAGTGTGTAATCCATTTTACAATGAAAATATTTTAATGGGTAAGAAAACGAAAGTATAAAAGGAACTCCAAACTTGGTCATTTTTCGGCTCAATAATGATTTCTTGCTGGTAAACTGCTCATCTAGATAACCCATTTGATATTAGTTTTTTGGTAACCTTTAAGAGAGAGATATTCCTGCTACCTATTTTAATATTCAACAAAACAAAAATCCAAAATCATCAGTTTGTGTTCTGTAATTAATTCCGACCGGAAAATGATGCTGTAATTTAAATTTGGATCTTGATTCACAGAGAAATGTCTTTCTTAAGTAAAAGAACATAACACATGGATCAATAAGTTCCGAGACTAACCCAGAGATGGCGCTCGTAGTAAACCAGTAACCAAGTCTTTCTAGAGTACTAACCTTTGCTTGAAACGTGTCAAAATTTTAAGTCGATCGGACCAGTAACAGCTGAGTTATCGAGGTTGGAGTAAAATCGTTTTGTAGTTTGTAAAAAAATGGAAAAAACCGAGTTTCGTGTTCTGATAAAACATTGTTTTTTAATGGGTAAAAACACCGTGCAAGAGAAACAATGGATTGAAAAATTTTACCCGGACTCTTGTCCATCTAAAGCAACGATTTGTCGGTGGTTTGCCGAGTTTAAACGCGGTCGTACCGACACAAATGACGCGGAACGCTCGGGTAGACCTGTGGAAGTCGTTACACCGGAAAATGTGAGTGAAGTGACAAAAATTATAATGAAAGATCGTAAAGTGAAGCTCCGTGAGATTGCTGAGATGACACAGATATCATATGGAAGTGTATTTACTATCCTTCATGAAAAATTGAGCATGAAAAAGGTTTTTTCCAAGTGGGTGCCTCGATTGCTTTCGATGGAACAACGAGTCGATGATTCAGAAAGCTGTTTTTCGCTATTTACTCGCAACAAAAAATATTTCTTGCGTCGTTACGTGACCATGGACGAAACATGGATACATCACTACACTCCAGAGTCGAAGCGGCACTCATCTGAGTGGCGCACAGCTGGCGAAAGCCGTCCGAAGCGTCCGAAAACGCAGCAGTCAGCTGGCAAAGTCATGGCGTCAGTTTTTTGGGATACGCATGGCGTGATTTTCATTGACTACCTCGAAAAAGGTAAATGGATCAACAGTGATTATTATATTGACTTGCTGGTGCGTTTGAAGGAGGAAATCGCAAAAAAAAAAACGACCGCACAGTCTCGGGACTTATTGATCCATGTGTTATTACATGCGCGGTAGAATTAAACATGTATCTTCCGCACATGTAATATGTTCGAAATCACGTTCGAAAAGTATAAGATGAGGTGTTCGATCAAGAGTTATCGGTTTCATTGGTCAATGCTGTGACTCCAAAAATTGAGTATACATCTCTAATTCTATTTTTGAATGCCTATAACAATTTTATTAAACAGTCATTAAGTTTGCTGTTTATATGAACAATAATATGCACATTGCAAAATATTTTAGAGAAAAAACAAATACGAAGAATCCATAGTACTTTAACGTATTGTTTACATCAAATCTCAAACTTTCAGTGCCTCCAAAATTCAGTATTCAACATAATTATGTAAGTAATATTTTTTTGGTTTCATTATTTTTCGCAAAGATTCAGTATAATAATTCTGTTTCTTTAAGATACAAATATTTAATTTATAGGTGACAAAAATATTTTAGATGTGAAAACGAGCTCCAGAAGTCAAGCATTTCTTGAAAATCGAAAAACTGTCATTTTAATGTCTGTAGGTTATAGATAAAGTTCTACTTGGTATTTCAAAGAAAGATCAACACAGTCATGTTTGTGAAGGTGTGTGTACTAAGAATTATCCATAAGTATAAAAAATTTGGACAAATTGTAAATAAACTTAGACGTAGGCGAAAAAGATCATTCAATTCCATGGCCAATAGAAACATTCGAAGTACTCGTATTAGGGAAACTTCTAAGGTAAAGGCACTGTAAAAATTGCTTCATCTACTTTTACATCAATAGAAAGATGTAGTTTTGTAGAGAAAAAAAATATTTGAAGAACACTCCAAGGTGGAAATTACAATGGCCGCATAGTTTGATGAAACCCTTTCATTTCTAAAGCAAATAAACTGAAAACAATTACATTGCATGAGAAGCACATACATGCCCAAAACAATTGAAGAACTCCAAGTATGCATTTATAACGCGCTTGCGTCAGTGACAGCACAAATGCTTCAGAATGTATGATGTGAAATGGACCACCACCTAGATGTTGCCCGTGTGACCAAGGGAAATCACATAGAACATCTATGACGTATCTATACAAAATTTTGAAGTTCCATCTATGTTACATTCTGTGTTAATCTTATCGACCAATTTTTTCCCATTAAATAGTTACAGTCGTTTGTAATCACTATATTCATTTTGAATTACCCTGTATTATGAGCAAAGAAGACTGAAAAACAGAATAACAAGAAACTTAAGCAAAATTATCCATTGGTAGTACATAATTCCTGTCAATTCAAACTACGCTATTTGAAAAGTGTTCTAAATGAAAAAGAACATGTAATAAAATTTTAACTTATGCTTTTGGAAAAAAAATTATTAGAAATTGTACCAGGTGTATATTAATTTTTGTAATTTAGTGAAATCTGTAACTTTACAATATAACAATTATGGAAAGTAAAAAACGAAGGATGTTCCGAAAGTAAGTTTCATTATATTTTTTGAAAGAGCACATGGTACACCCGATAAAACAAATAACTTCCTTAAGAATCCACACCCGTTGCTGGTTCAACGACGGAAGTAGCGTCAGTGGAGGATGAATGACGTATGCACAGGGCGACAAAGAAAATGGAGCAGCAGCAGGCCTGAAACATGACTGACAACGAGGTTGGAAATGGAAATTCTTGTTGTTAACAGGTATGAATGGGCACGTGGGATAAGTCATCCACGAACGCTTACAGACCGTGATTGGTGAACGGGTCATGTCTCGTCAAATGATTGGACGCTGGTGTTGCATGTTCAGTGAAGAAAGCAAGGTATGGACAAGTGGGATTCCTTCCACATTTACGAATGAAAACAACACTGCTAGATTACGGGACATGGTGTTAGCGGACAAGTGCATAATGGTGTCAGACGTGACGACAACACTTCGTATTGGTTGCTCTCAGGTTTATCCTAAGCAATAAAGAGGTGGAGCAGTCAGTGCGATAATTCCTTGCATGCTGGACATCAAGCTGGACCAGAGTGGTATCTTCAAACTGATTGCAAGCTATGAAAAATGTCTCAAAGTCAAATACGTCTGTGCCGAAAAATAGTGCAAAATACGTAGATCACGATGACATGATTTGTTTTTTTATGCAATAATTTTTTCCAGTAAAAAAAAAAAGACCAAGCTTACTTTTGGAATATCCCTCGTAATATCGATTCTTGTATTTTAATTTTGAGTCTAATGCATTTTATTATTTAAATTTCCCCTTTAAGAAGAAAAGTAAGTGACATAATCTCAATTTTTATAGCTTGCCACAAAGCCATTGCATAGTTTTAGTACTAATTACTTTTAATCCAAATAAAAAGAAAACCTAAAAATTATTTTTTTTTTCAAAATCTTACTTAGATTAGTGTTAAATTTAAACATATTGAATATTCTTATTTTCTTGGAACGCTTAAATAACCCTTTCAAGATTTTTCTTTTTTTTTTAAAATATTATTTTGAGTATGTTGACATTTAGAGGGAAATTTATTATAAGATCATTTAAATTTTCATTTCTTCTATGAAAATAAAAACTCGTTATTTTTTTCCAAAAATAGCTTGAAATTTTTTTACTGTTTATGAATTCCAAGTTGTCAAGAAAAAGATGGAAACACATAAGACAATAATGATTCTTCGAATCTCCATATATTTACATATTTTTTAAGAACAGTATTTGTAAAATAAAATTTTCTTTTTTTATTAACTTTCCTGAAGACAGCAGTCATAATATATTTTTCAGAATGTTCTTTCTTTCTACTCTCAGCAGAGACATTGCGAGAAAAATTATCGTTTGCCGTTATAGTATTTTTTATAAAATTCGAGCGAGATCTTTTTCGCTTATGTGTTTCCTTTTATTTGTTTATTTTTTTGAATCAAAATGTTCAGACTTGAGAAGAAATATCTCCACTGAGATCAAAGGTGATCATGATAGTAAATAAATAAAATATATTAAGAACTTGGTTTGTAAATTTGTTTTATCAATCATTAGAGTTTATATACACGTAAAATAAATTATTGTTAATTTATTTGAAAATTAAATCGCCTGTATTCAGTATTCAGCTGTAGCTCAGTTTTTTTTTTCTGTTGCTGTTGTTGAATATATATATAGATTTGTTTCGCTTATACCAACATAGAAGTCAACTGGATTTTCTTTTATTTCTAAATACAAGCACTTTCATTTTTTTCTATTTTTGTTTTGGCATCAGTAGTTCGTTTTAAATTTATCCGTTGATTAACATAAGCATTATCTTATCACTGCGTTTTCACATAATTTTTTTAAAGTATTCTTGCCTTTCTACAGCTAAATTATTTCAGGAGCAAACCGAAATATTTCTTTTAAATAATTTTTCAAATATAGAGAAATTTGCTAAGGATAAAATATAGATTTAGGTAATATCTTAAATAAATCTGAACAACCTTAAAGTTTTGTGAACGTATATTAATTCCATGTCTCTTACATCGATCTTTTATTGGATATTTATATTCCATTCTTCATAAAGTCACTTAAAATATTAGTAAAATAAAAACTAAATCAAAATATTTTATGAAATAAATAAACTAGAGAAACAAAATGTTCTTAAAAGTATTTTATGTTTAAATTTCTTCCTAGAATTAAAATAACAAAAATAGGTTGTCCTTTTAATTCTATTAAATTAAAAGTTGATAGCAATATAACTTTATTTAGGGTTATGATCAATATTTATTTTTTAAATAAAAATGATGTAAATAGATGCATATGAGTGTAGAATAAATTTAGAAATTTATTGTCTGTCATAGTTATGTATTTTAAGTTTAATAATAACTAACTTAAATTCAATTTACCTAAATACGTATTTAATTCCATTAAGCCTTTAAGGAAATGGGAACAAGTCTTAAACAACACTCCTCTTTAATTTCTGTGGATAAGTTTAAATAAATATTTCCCTTTTTATGAGGAATTTCCCCTTTTTTTGAGTAATTTTAATGAGGTATTTGACTCACAAGGGATTTTATTCCATAAAGCAGGAATTTTCAGAAGGGAAACGTATAGAATTATTTATTTAATATATTTATGGAGCTCTCAATTTGTCATCGAAAATCTAGTTGGGGTTAAAATTTAGTTCCAAATAAAGAGGCAAATATTTCAAGTCAAAGCAAATTATTTCGAACTCAGGAACCACGAAAATATTTGCGAATGGGCTCTAATTTAGATACTATCGCAAAAAACTTATATCTGTCGCGAACGCATGAGAAACTTCTAAGAAATTCTTTACTTATAGAATATAAACAGAAGTGGTTATCAATAATACGTTTTGAGAATAAATGAAATAATACTACAATAGATCGCAAATGGAAACTCAGAAAAATAAAATTATTTTCGCCTGTTCAGTATTTTATCTTATCTGCAGTGTTTAACATGTTTCATTTGATTTCCGAATGTGAAAAATAAATGTATCTTTATTCTAAAACTTATTATCTGTCAGCGACCGTATGTATAAATATCTTACACGCTAATGAAGTTTGCTGAATCTTTTCCTGAAGTTCAAGGAAGAGAATTAATTTTTGAACTTAGCACAATTAAACAGTCTATTTAAATATGAAATTAATAAAAATTAACTTCTAGTTTCATAAAGAACTCTTATTACTTCAAGATCGTTTGAGACGTGCTTTGTCGGATTTCCTTCCCCCCCTTTAAAGGTTTAACATCTTGATAGATAAATGGGGAGGGTTGCGGACACACAATGAATGTTGACAGGAAATATTATGGCCCATTCAGGACCCCCACTCGTGCCCTTGAGACATTTTGCAATGAGATATTCGTTCAAGAGAAGGAGGATAAGATTTTCTTTAGGCCCCTTCTGCAAGTGTGTCTGTATGTCAGCTTGGTTTAAGATTTTATTGGGTTTGAATTAAATACTTTCATTATCATAGATTTCACGATAGAACCATTTTATTTCAATGAATCCAAAAGTTGAAGTTCCATCGCATAAATAAACTAAATTTTATTCAACTTTTTTACTTAATATTGATTTGAAGCTTTAACAAATTTGGGAGGTGAGGGAAACCTGCTGTTTTATCTAATTGAACAAATTAATTTTTCAGTCTTTTCTTTCCCTGCAAAAAATTCACGTTTCCCCCCCCCCCCATAAAATTATCAAAAAAAATTAAATTTTTATAACATATCTATAAATCTGTAAAATATCGCTAATTGTATATCAATAAAATATCTATGTTTAAATTCAAATAGAGAGAGAATGTTTAAAAACAATGAATATATTTTGTTGTTTCATTTTTGTTATTCTAATCATGACTTTTAGTTTTTAAAATAATAATTATTTCAGTCTATGGTGCCAAAAATAAATTAAAAATTAAAAAAAAAAAAAAAAAAAAACGAACGCGTCAAAATCAGAATTGCTTTAAACTTTTCAATAATTTCAAATGAATAATTTCTAAGCTTCTGTAATACAATACTTGCAAAAAATTCTTATGCATTGATAAAAATAACAACAAAAATCTAAATAAAAAAAAACTCTAACTTTTTAAATCTATCAGTTTTTTTTATAATTTCAAAGCCAGATATTCAGGGTGGCTTATATACGTTCCCTAGTTTTGTAATGTTAAGTTTCGAAATATATCTGGATTTTAAATAGCTGAACTACAGTTTCCTTCAAAGAAAAGATGAATGAGGTTTGCGATCAAATTCATATTTTTCAAACTAGATTTTTCGAATAATTAGTAATTAAAAGCGTCTGCACACATTCACATTTGTTTATATGCGTAAGTTTCAACTGTACATATACTTTTGATTATCATTATTTGAAAATTCATATTAAAATATATCCATATATGTAAAATATCTTATAATTTATCTTCTTTTAGAAGATAACTGAAGTACAGGTAATTAAAATCTGGATATTTTTCGTATCTTTACAATACTCAACAATAAACTTTACTTAAGCTACACTGAAAACCTGCATTTGAAATTACGATAAAAATATTTATATATGGCTCATATGCAATGAAAATTATTTACCATAAATACTTACAATTATTTGAAATTATTCAAAATATTAAATTTAAATTTTAATATATTACACCCTTAACATATTTTCCTATATTACGTAAGTTTTGTGCAATTCGGTTAAAAACTACACGTTATGAGCAAAAAATACGATGAACAATTTTGTAAATATAAAGTAAAATTCTTTACATGAAAACAAACCTGAGATGGTATAACTTCGATATACAAAATTATGAGCTATAATAAGTTTTTAAAATAATTATTTTAAAATAATTTTTTTAAAATTCAGTTTGAAATTTGTTTGTTATATTTTACTTAATATTAAACAAAGCGTCAACATAATAAAGTAATAGTTTGATGCATTCAGAGGTTATTAAAAATAGGTATAAATGACATTGTTGAAAATATTAAAAAATTACAATTTTAAATTAAAACTTCTTTTCAGGAGTGTACACTGTTAACAGATTGATGTAGAAGATATAAAACGTTCATCTAAAATAGATATAAAATGCAATGTGCAAAGTCATAATCTTGAACAGAATACGAAATTTTCAATTGATAGGGCTGAGTCGACCTAAGGCAGGGAGGAATGAAGCAAACTCTTAGGGCACTGCAGTGTGGAGGGGGTAATACTCTTACAATTACAGTTTTCTGGAAAAAATATAAAAGTTACAGTTACAAAAATATAACGCGTAATTTTTCATATATTTTAATAACAAAGGATTGGGAAACTGGACTTCCAATTCATTGTCGCGAGTTAACAATACCCAAGGTAATCAACCATACTCCCCTAGGTAGTTTTGTATACCGTTTTCACAAACCGTACTCTTTTTAAAACCTGCACTATCAAATGTATCTTTGCATTCCTTTTATTCACCCAAAAATATATAAAAAAGTATAATGGCAATTTTATGTAAACTTTTACAAGTTCCTATCAACCCATTCCCGTCTAAACGCAATTTTTATTATGAAAAAAAAAGCTTGGACCCACTTATTTAGTAGGAAATTGTGTTAAATTCCTACCATTAGTTTTCTAATTACCGAACAGGACAGCATTATTTCGGGGAAATTCATTAAAGCAAACGAAAGTGATTTGGCACTATTTTAAGCTAAATATTACTAGTAAAAGGTGTTTTTTTATTCTTTTATTTTTCACAGCATTATCGCTATTTCGAAGAAGAATAAAAACGTTTCAGTGAATATTTAAAAATGAGTTTCAACTTATTAAGACAGCAATTAAAATGACATTTCTATGATTAAATGTATAATTCTAGTTAAATGTATGCAGCGTTAAAAATGTTAATACAAAAATAATTCGATGAGAAACAAGGTTTGAATACAAAATCGGACTCTGTGCAGCACCGTGTTTCGAAAAATATGACACTGTGACAATTTTATAAACGGTATGTGAACACATAAATGTTTTTCTTTCTAAAGTTTTTCTTTCTTTCTTTTTGAAAGTTTCGTTATTAATTTATTTATAACCTACATATTTACGATTTCAAAAATGGTTTGCAATTTCTTCTAGAGCAGTTAGTTAACGTATTATTCTAAGTTCATAATTTTTTTAAAAAATTTCAAAACTTTTATTTGCATATTCGGAAAAATTGTGATTTTGATTTTTTTACTAAGAAAATCTCATTTCTTAAAAAGTATTTCATATATTGAAATGAAATTTTACCAAGATATTCAGTACGACTTTAAGTATGTTGTGGACTTCAAACATAGCTTTTAAGTATGTAACTATTTATTTTGAAGCTATTTTTTATTTAAAGAAAATTATATTTGTATTTTCTGTAAAATCATATTGTGTTCTTAAGTTTTGATAAAGCAGAAAGTTTAAGAAATAACCGCATTTTTCCTGCTTCACAACACAGATAAATATTAAGCATATTGCTGAAACAAAAAGTAAAATATATTAATCAGAGTTTGTTGTAGGAAATTGAGCGTAAATGTCAAGATTTATACTAAATTTTAAACAAATGTGTTCAAAATTTGAAAAATACAAAAAAAATGTTTATACAAATGACTTTTGAATTTAAAAATTTTTAAAGACCATTGTAACTAAATACATAAATATTTTACCCAAAAAAAAACTTTTTTTAAAAAAAAATAAGTGCTCCAAAAGTAGGTATTAATTTACCTTAAGACATTTTGCTTTGTTTAAGCATTTGATACAAAATTTTAATATTTTTTTTCTTATGCGTCGTTGATATTTTTACCATTTGTAATGTACATTTTATTTCTGTATATTTTTGTACATCTTATATATTTTATAGGGAAAAAGACATTTACATAATTGAATTTTTGGTCTAATAAACACATATAGCTGCTTTTAAGTACAGTTTGTAAAATGGGCTGAGATTAGTAGAGGAATATGATTTTTACATACTGTGAATATTTTGGACTGAACTAAGTCATATGTTTTAGTCCGTTTCGGTTTCAGTAGCAAATCGAAAATCAATTTTGCCCTGAGGCTTGATATTGAATACAAAAAGCTCCTCGGCTATTTAAAAGTGAGGTGGTTTACTTTGAAACCAGACAACACACACGCACAAATAAAGTGTACTTTAAAATCATATGATCCGCTTCAATCATGTTATTTAAATTTGAAAAATACTTTACATTTGGGAGAAAACATCACCCTTTACGTAGTTCAAAACTTTCGCTCTGCTTTCTCTACACCCAGGCATAATTTTTCTACAAAACTTCCAAAAAAATTAAATATGATAACATTTCAGCTGCAGTTCTTTTATTGCAATATAGATCGAAACATGATGATTAATTCGTGCCATTAATACTAAAGAATAAACTAACATTTTTTTAGGGTTATAATCCTGGGATTAAAGATACACTTCTAAAATTTAAAATTGTTCTCAAAATTTGTTATAAATACATTAAGGAAATGTCTGTCAACTTCACTGATCGAAAGTTTTTTGAGTGTACTATTTTGAAAGACAAAATTGAAAGCGAAGAAGTTTCTTTCGCAGTCAAATTTGCAATAACTGATATGAAACATGTAGTTATCGATAAACAATTTTCCGTTAAAAGATATATGCGAATATGCATTTAAAGTGTGAAACACTATAGAAAGGAAAGGGTGGAAAATTTAAATGTGGATCGAAAATAGTTAGAAATTATTTTACATTTTGAAGAATATATACCGCATTAAAATTTAAAATTATTGATTGAAAGTGCACTATGTTGCCCTGATGTAGAGAGAGTAGATTTGTTTAGAGCAAGTTGTTCTGCAGTGAGTGGGTTATAAAAAAATTTAGATTCATGCCGAAAAAATTCATTCAACAGAAAAATATAATTTTTAGTAATAAAATTTATTTAAATGAAGAATATTAAAAATTCGCGCTCTGTTGTTTTAAATTTAAAATATAATTGAATGGAGAAATCTCAGTTTTTATTTCACAAATTTAAACATACTATATAATAACACGTCATTCGTATTCTTGAAAAAAAAATTGGACACTAGTCACAGATCGTGGGTAAACGCTAAGCGTGACAATGACAGGAGCGTGGCACTATTTCTGGAAACGGACTGTATGAGTCTAGTCAAGCTGATATTGTACTAATCCTAATTTTTTTTTCAAAACATGTAAACAATTTTGTATTTTCTTGGTCTCGTATTCAGCAATGAATATAGGGTGCTCTTTTTTCGGTTAAAATTGTATTATTAAAATTTAAAAGAAAAGTTTTTAAAAATGACAGAAAAAATAATTTTTGTATTCTTTGAAGTAAACAAATATTTTCAACTTTTAACCCACCAATTTTTTTCCAAGCTAAATATTTGTTCTTCATTTGTTAAAATACTTTTATTGAAACTCAATAGATCGGACGTACACCTTCCAAATTCTGATCTGAAAAATCTGAACCCCACTCCATTTTGAGGCTCCCGTCAAAACACCTCCACGAATTTCCCTACCTAATGTTAATCCTATGGAGTTATTGATTTTAAATCTCATTTCTAGAATATTTATTTTAACTGCATGGAATAAAGTGTATTTTAAATAGCATTAAAAAAGGAAGGCTTCTGTGGTGTTACTTTCTCTTCTGATTTTTGTAAGTATTTTTAAATTTTTATTAATTTACGAATATTAATATTTTTAAAAAGTAAATATTAAAAAATTAACTATGTGTGCATAGTTAAAATTTGCTTGCTGACATTCAAAACACTGCTGCATTCATAAAGCAACAAAAGAAAATTTCACTCATTAGAAATATTATTTTGATATTTTCAATTTATCTTATGAGTTTACTTTTTTCCTCATAAAAGTCCAATTCATTTAAGATATGATTTATATCATCAGATATCAAATATATTTTTCGATTTCCTTTCAGTAATATTTCTTTTTTCTCTGGTAATCCTTATTTTCAGTAGTTATTTTTCCTATCTGAACAGTTTGTAATATCAAATAACAGTTAAAATAAATTTCACATTGAAAATTAAAATGTTTAGCCCGAAATGATACAAAAATGATTAAAATCACTACATGAATTTTTTCATTTAAAATTCGACAAATGGGAAAAAAGTATATGTTATTAAATATCTCAAAACAGCAATTATTTATAAGAATATAATGTGAAATTTTAATCTTAATAAATTTTGATTTGTATCGCAATTATTATGGATTTTTTTAAGGAAACGAAGTTTAATTTTAAAGCAGATGCATGGTATTTTCCTAAAATTTCTTAAGAATCATTTACATTAAAACAAAAACAAAATATCATGCATTGAAATAAATTTGATATAATGAGAAAACACTTTTTAATTTTCCGAGACAAATATTTTTCCTAGAATGCAACTTAAAATTTGAAAAAGATTTCCTCCAAACGAATTGTAAGAAAAAAATTGTTTTCCTAAACAAGTGCAGACGATTCTTTATTTTAAAACTTCTATTGCCATCAACAGAAAAGAAGAATTCTTTTGAATTCGATATTTTTACTAACTTTTGCAATTAATAAAATAATTAATTTTACTAGATTCTCAATGTGACTTATAAATTAATGGAAAAAAATTACTTTCCTACAGGAAGTTAATTTTCTTTTCAAGGAATATATAATAATCATTTTTAAATATTAATTGCGAAATTTCTAATGAAATCTTTTTTTTTCACTAATTGCAATTTTTAAAGCAAACTATTCTAAAAATATTTGATTTCACATATTTTTATAATGACAAGTAAAACCTTAGTAAAAGGATCAACTTTTTTCTCATTCCCTTTTTAACAAATGTTTAACAGATATCAAATGTTTAACTCTTAATAAATTGATGCAAAAATTCTCAAACTTTGGGCATTCTTTCTGCGAGATGAAGAAACAGATCTAATTTCTTAAGTAATTATTCATAGGCTTTGATTCTGTTAATGATAACGTATTTTTTATACTAATGTTTTCAAAATGCATTGTGAAATTTTAAATTTTTATTGAAGATATCATATTATATATCCCCTGATTAAAATTCAATTGAATTTCTTGATTTTAAAAAAATTATTTTTTAAAATTTGGGTCTGTTTGATTATTTTTTGATTAAAATGATTTCTTCTATAAATTTATTTATAGCTTTTTTTCCGATATTGTCAGACAGTGGTTTTCATAAATGTTTCAGCACAGAAAAATATTCCTCTTAAATATATGAAACCTATTCTGTTAGAAAATAAAATGTTTACAGTGCTGTGCAAAAAATATTGTTGAGATTTAGCTTTTTTTTTATTTTATATATGCATAAATATATGTTGTCATAGTAAAAGTATTACAGTTTATCATCACATGAGCATATATTGACTTTCACGTTAACAGCATCTATACAACACTCAACAAACACATTTGTAAATTTAGAATTATGGGGATAGTTTCCCTCTGCAAATGGAACATGAGTCAACTTCCAAGAAAGTTCTTTTCTGACTTTTTAGTTTCTCTTTGGCACGTGACCTGATCGTCGCCTACATAGAGTCCGAACAGTCATGACTACATCTAAGACTAATTTAAGAATATTAGTTTCCCAAGACTAAATAAAATAAACGAAAAATGATTTTGGTGCTATTAAAATTTAAGCCCCAAATTTTAAGAATTTTATATTTGTACGTGAGTGAGTGATAGTGAAGTTTAACGGCGCAAGACTCATATGTAGCCCTGACACATTAGAGGATACAGAATTTACCAAAGGGAAAATATTACAAGAATTTGGAGAGAATATAGCCAATCAAGTAATGGATTTGACAAGGACTAAGGAGAATGGTATAAAGATTAGTTCTGCTGAAATGGTAGAGATGTTATACAAAGAAATAAAATATGTGAAACAGACGTTGAAAAAAAAGAAAATTTGGTTTACAAGGAGAAGGATAGAACATAAAGATGGATCGCTTAGGGTATTCCGGGGATGCTTCACCCGTGTTTATCAAATACTGTAAACCCCATGGGAAAGAAAATGATCACAAGGAAGCCTAGGGATCATGATACGAGTTTCTATCGAATGAAGGTTATATAAGTATTTGTAAGATATAAAACTCTATAAATGAACAAATATATTCTGATTGTAAAAATTAATTTTATTCAAAACAAAAAAATATCACTACACATTCATATTGCTTATAATTTTTTAGCTTCTCATAACAGATTTTCTTTTAATATGATCATATGATAATTGAAATAAAAATATGTTCTTATAACGAGTCATGTAATATACAATATTCAGATATTTAACTTTAGCTTGTAACCCGAAAATATAATCTCTGCTTTTCAGAAACTCAGGTCAAACTGTAGGCAACATTAGTACTTATTAGTTTGTGTAATATTATATTACGAAATATTTGCATGCTTACATTCAAATAGTTTGCTGAATGACGATATTAAAACTCATAATCAGGAGAGAGGGTATCCACTTTCTCTTTACGAACTCAGACATATACGAATTAATATCAAAGGAGACCAGAAAAAAACAGAAATTTAGTATTAGTGTTTCGAGACTTTGATTAACACGCTTACAAGGATGTATTGTGTTTAACCAAAGTCTAGGAAATTCTATTATATTCACAAGGAAATATTTATCTAAAGAATTGCTTATATCAAACAGCTTAACAATACTGCGGAGTGCAGTAGAAATATCTAACGATGAAAGAAGAAACTAAGACATGTACTGAGATTTCGACAGTTGTACAAATAAAGTTCAATATGTTGCTTTATTGGAAATATAGAAAATTCAAGAGGATGTCAGAGTCCTGTTGTGTAAGTATTTATATCATAGTTGAAATTAATAACAATGGATTGCTTTATACTTCATTGTTTGTTTACAAAAGCTGTAAAAAGATTTGATTGAAATTTTTTTGAAAAATAAAATATGTAATCAATTGTGCAAGTGAGTCTATTATTCAAATGTTTAATTGAAATTATCCTTATGTAGGAAAATATATCAAAAATATGAACAAAATTTTAAATACTCACTCCCTAAGCAGATATTGAGTATTGCAAACCAGGAATAAAACAAAAATCTCTTAAGTTGTCAGATGTATAATGATTAACTAAATTCGTAGGTGTATGTTTAATTGATACTTTTAGACACATTAAAAATATCGAGAATAGAAACCACGCTACTTTCCTATAAATCAAACTATTTTGTAAATGTTACTATAAGTCGTTTGAAATAACGCGGGAAATTTGAAATATAGAAGAACAATAACGATATTTTTTCAAAGTTATTAATAAGATTTTATCAAACAATTATTTCACAAAATAATTTTCGCATTTCCTAAAAAAATCAATACCCAAGAATTACTGAAATTTTCAAATACCTTGAAAATTGCTGTATATATATGTGTGTATGCGTATGCATATGTATATTTGTATGCAGGGTGTTTAGAAACTCATGGACAAAAATGTAAGAGGTGATACGAAACATTTATACAAGAAATTTTCACCCTATAATTAATGAAAAAAATCAAGTAGTTAACCGCTAGACTGCATTTTAGAGGAAAGCATACATTCACACACCGTCATTTCTACCGTGCATTTCAGGAGGCAGGGTGATTTACAGTAATCAGGAAAAGGCCGAGTCTCCTGAAATGTATGGTTGTAATGACAATAAGTAAAAACACTTGGGCTTTATGCTTTCCATTACAGCGCCATCTAGTGGTTCTTCGCTTGCTCTCTGCCTGTCCATTGTATGGTGCAAATTGCTTGTTTAAATGTTTTCTATCACCCCTTAAAATTTTGCTCGTGAGTTTCAAAACACCCTGTATACATATATATAAATGGTTTGTGCGCTCCTTATGTTAAAAACGTGGAAATAATTAGATTTAATTAATCTGATTAAAGTGCTTTTATGAATATTAGATAAATGTTAAATTACGCTATTCTAAGTACAACCATTTTGTATCTGGTTTGAAATATAGTTTTGAGGTGCCAGATGTTGATGTTCTATTTTATAGAAAAACAAAAAATCTTGTAACCGTCGGATATGTAGTGTTTTGTGTTTTATGAGTAATACATATTTGTTGATGTATAACATCCTTTTTTATTCAATACATATTTAACAAATCTGTCCTAATTCGATATCGGCTACATGTCAGCCCTGCTTTAGTATTTTGAACTATTCAGTTATTGAGTATAACTCTGCATAATTTTCTGACTCCTATCCTGGGGCCCTATAGCGGCAGCTGATTGACTATTTTGACCCTGAAATAGACGTCAAACTGTTGAAAAAAACAAAATGCTTAGCACACCTGTATTATGCTTGGGAAAATAAATGAGCTGTACAACAGTATCAGAACATGTTGAATCGTGTATGGCGTCTGTCGTTTATTTCATTTATCTAACTGTTTTACTTGTTTTGTTAGTTGGTTTGTCTTGCGGAGTTAGTGAGCCTTCGACGAATTTCTTGCTTGAAGTGAGTACAGACATAACTAGTAAATTAACGCGATGGCATTCATGAAACATCAAAGTTCCATAAATCACCCTGAAAACTTCTGCAACATGCGTGAAAGTCTTAAAATTAAAACACAATGTAATCATCAAATTAGTTTAATAAGTATATAAACTGGATAAAAAAATAGGCTCCTTATATTTCTCTCTCCTAACCTATACAGCTACATTTACTGAATGGATTAAAGGAAATTGTTAAAGTATGTTATTTGCTATTCCTATGATTTGACGTAAGCATAACTATCATATTAATGATTATTATTTTTACTTGACTAGTATTGAAAAACATTTAAATAAATAAACACAAAATCAAAATATCCTGAAATTCCTTCCACTCTTAAACCTGTACCTCAACGGGAAGGCTTAGCTTCTGCTTATAACATGAAAACAATCTTTAGATCATGTGATAGTCATGTGGTGTTGGATGAAGGGATTTTTCAGGGACTTTGCAGTAGACACAGAGTCTAGTAAAGATCATCCGTTCATGTCTGCGATCATAGTTAAAGTTGATTCGGCAGATTTTACGAGCACGTGATTGCTTAAATTAAAGGATAAATTAGAATCCTGTCAGAAAATAAGAATAAACTTTCTATTGTGAGTTACAAAATGGGGAAAAAAACATAAAATCAAATTATTTTTATTACTACCAAAAACATTTGCGATTTTCATCCAAATGTATGACATTCATAAATACCAAATGTGATTTTCTTGTTTCAAATCTGGTAATTTTGGTCTTTCCGACTTGTATTGATCAGTAAGCCCAACAACTTTAGACAATGACATGTTAAGGGCAGGAAGTGGAAGCAAATCCATATCAGACAATCGAGGAGCAGTTACACTCTTACCCAACCTTTGTCAACCCTCCAAGAACATTTGCATTAGAGTGGTAAAGTAAGAAGAATTGATGTTTGGGTACCGCATAATCTGTCCAAAGAAAACAAAGCTAACTAATACACCACTTGCAACTTATTGCTTCAATGGCACAATACAGAAGAGTTTTTTGATTGCTGGATCTCTAGAGATGAAAAATGGGTCCTCTATGGTAATCCAAAATGCAAAAGGTAGTAGGTCTCCCCAAATGAATTGCCAAGAAGTACAGCTAAGGGTTTTTTTCTGTGTTTGATGGAGTATTCACAGGGTCGTGGTCTATTTTGAAGTGCTGAAAATTGAACAAACTGTGAATACAGACCTTTGTTGTGAACAATTCGATCAAGTAAATCAGTCTTTAACTGAAAATTGCCTACAATCGTCAACAGAAAAAGTGTCATTCACCAACACGATAATGCAAGATCACATTGCTCAACACGATTCCTGTAAAAAATTAATGGATTGGAGTGGAAGGTATTGCAACACCCACCATACTCACCCGATATTACGCCATCGGATTTTAATTTATTCCGATCACTGCAACAATTTTTAAGTTGCAAAAAATTTGAAAATCCGAATCATGTCCAAAATACCAATTCCAGATATTTTTCTATGTATAAAAAACAACAGATTTTCCTTGATACGGCATTGAAAAATTTCTCATCAGATGGCAGAAGGTTGCTGATAATGAAGGGAAATTGATTAAAGATAAAAAATACTTTTAAAAATCTATCTATCTATCTATCTATCTATCTATCTATCTATCTATCTATCTGTCTATCTATCTATCTATCTATCTATCTATCTATCTATCTATCTATCTATCATCTATCTCTATCTATCTATCTATCTATCTATCTATCTATCTATCTGTCTATCTATCTATCTATCTATCTATCTATCTATCTATCTATCTATCTATCTATCTATCTATCTATCTATCTATCTATCTATCTATCTATCTATCTATCTCTGTGCGTGTGTGTGTGCGTGTGAAACAAAATTAAAATTTAATTAATTTAGTAAACTAAAATATTTATTTTGCTTACGGGACAATAAAATTCCAAATCTTATACCATAATAATTTATTCAGAAAACGACGAGAGATAAAAAATGCATTTGCTGAGCATGGTTTCTATCTTCATTTTCGGAATGATAAGAGTTTACCCTGATTTTTGAAGGGGGATAATTTTGTTAGATCGAATGAAATTATTTTTAAATCTTGATTTTTCCATTTAAAACTCAGCATTTAAAAATATTTTTTTTCATCCTTCATTTTTATTTAACAATTCAAATTAGTTTTTTTCACAATTCTAGCGATTTTACATGCGTTCTAAATAATGTTCTTTATATTAAAAATTTCCTGATAATATTATAGTTATTTATTTCAGAATTAAATTAAAGGATGCTAAATAAAAATTAAGACTTATTTGCAAATTGTAACACATATTGTATATAGAGTCATGCAAAAGTAATATATTTCTTTTAGATTCATTCCCCCATATTTTTCTTTTTTATATTTATCTCATATCTCAGCACTTCTTTCACATATATTCATTCTTAAATTAGACTTATTAAGTTATTTCTCAAATGGTTACTGAATTGTTTTTCAAGTAAGGAATCTACAATTATTATTTTTTCATAAATTTTAGATAAAAAAAAAAATAAGTATTTCTCACTTGTTATAAGTTACTCGTTTCATATTAAAAAAACCTTTTTAATCTAATAAATTACATTTTCATGTATAGGAACACTTAGTTCTCATTGTTCCTCAAATATAAGAATGAATTTAGATGTACAAAAAAAAAGATCTAGTTTGCACGTAGAATAATCACACTGTTCATGATAAAACCCTTATTTCGAATTTTGTTTCATCGCGAATAATTTTTGTATCATAAGAAGAAATATGTACTTAGATTAAATTATAGAAACATCTTAAGAAATCAAAATATGAGAAACATCTTAAATAACCAAAATATAGAGAATTAATTATCCCAATTGGATGAACATGTGTTAGAAATGAAAATTTAATTAAAATGAAGATCTTGCGTTTGTTTTGTTCACGCAGTTTCGGTTAGTAATAAAGAGAGTACAGATTTTCCTTTTGTGCATCTCCATTCTTTGTTTTACCCTCTGAGATTAATCAAACACATGAATACACACGTTTCTTCGAGAAAACAATTTAATTTGCTCTTTCCCAGTTTAATGTAATTAAGTTAATCTTTGCGCCCGACTGCATTAGATAGTACTACCCTACAATAATATTTTTATGAGAGAAATGCAATCTAAACTACAATTTTCATTTTTACTACATAACAGGAGTTTTGAAAAGTACTTATGTTATCCATGTTACATTGTAAGCTTTTATATAAATAACTTTCTATTCCTTTTAATTTTATTTATAATCTTTATTAAATTAAATGAATAATGAAAATCCAGTAAAATGAATATTCTATGAGTATATGAATTTTCATTTGTTGCTATCATATTATTTTTGTTAATATTTTTGAAAGTATATTTAAGAGTCGTTCTTTTCTATGGCACTTTTACATTTCGCTCGCGAAAGCGATAAAGTCACCAAAAATGATACAACGGACGCCAAACGAAATATCTTTCTACTGTATGTTGTCGCCAATAAAGTATCATTGGCTAGATTTCCCCCGCGAAATGGAAAAGTACCTTTTATGTTTCATTTTAATCATCTCTTACTCTTTTCTGAGTGCTAAATATTAGTGTTGACTTACAAATTAGATAAAACTCTACGTTAACATTTCATAACTAAATATTCCTTTAATAGACTGCCAATTCCTGTCAATTTTGCGAATTCTCGATGTTCTCGTTGTGTTGACTCCATCTCACTCACTGTTTGGTAATTATTATTCATTATTTAATTCTAATGTCAAATTTCTTTCTAATTATATAGTCTTTTTTGTTTAGTTTAGTTTAGGTTTTATTAACGTCGCACTAGAAGCATCACTAGGGCTATTGGTGACGGACCTCGTAATTTTGAACCACGGTCAAGTTTCGAGGACGACGCCTGAGCTGGCACCCCCCCTCTCCTAATTTCCACACCATGCCAGCGGGAGGACTTTGGGCCCCGACAGATTTAACGTGCATCAGCCACGGCTACACGGTGGGTCTTTGGCAGCCAAAGATTGAACCCGCGACTGAACGAAAACCGCCGGTCATGAATTCGAAACCATGACCACTAGGCTTCCACGGCCCTAATTAAATAGTCAATAAATATTATACTCCAATAGAACATACGCAAGAACAATGTAAAAAACCTTATTTATCACTGAAAAATAGATAAGTTTGCCGTCTCTCGAATCCCTCTATGCTTGCCAATTTTAGGTTACGAATTAAGAATGAAGTCTTAATTTACAAAATAACTCGTTCTGATTCCAATTATTCTCGCACATTGTAGCTTCGTAGATTTATACTCAGACTAAGAATCATTTCAATTAAAAAGATTAATTATTATATTTCTATTCAATTCACTGAAAACTATCAGCTTGTCGTTATCATCTATCTCCCTTCGTTTTCCTTTCAATTCTATTTAATTCATTAATCACTATCACTAATTCAATTCAATTCATTTCGAACATCAACAATTTACCTAATCACGTTTCATTTTTTTTTGGGAAGAATTTTTAATTTTATGCAACTAAAATTACTAAAAAGTCCTCAAGGTTAGTGAAGAGAAAATTATGAATAGCCAAATATCACAACAGTACATTTTTTACAAGTAAAATGAGCTATCCGAAGTTGGTAAGCACAACTGCACTATCGTTGCATTTGGAAATTTGTTATATTCGTCATCTAACATTTGAATGTGTAATGGCAACTTCCTGAAGTTTGTGGCGTTCCACCAAAATAAGTATTGAAGATATTTTGAGCATTGAAAAGTCCCCCGAAATCACGACCAGATATGCGGTAAATAAATGTGGAATTTTTACTTTCATTCTATCTAAGAAATGTAAACTTACAAATTTCAAATATAACTACTAGAGTGGTAACCGACCTTTTGCATTACCATGCACTGATTTTAAAACATTCGAATTCAGGTGTGCTATATAACTCGAACACTTTTTATATCGAATCCTTACGTTCATGTTTAGGGACTGCTGAGTAAAGATAAGAATAGGATATGCTTCTAAAATGGAGGGAAAATATTAACTTAATCACGAAATTTTATTAAATATTTATGTCAATCTAATGAAGTATCAATCAACAATAGTAACGAATAATCTTCTGTAGTAGAGGCTGATCGTTTCATGATGGTGATATATTTGCTAAAAAGACTCATTTGGTGAACATATAACTCTGAATCATAGTTGTTAATTCTGAATGAGAGATGAGCTTTGAATATGGATTTGTCTGTACGTTTCATAACCTAGATATATAAATTTTGTATGTTTTCTTTTAAATACCTTTATTATCAGATATATTATCAGATGGGGAGTAAATATTTGAAGAAAATGCTTAGCAAACCTCCGTCCGTCCGAGGCAGTTCCCTTCGATTCTCTTCCGTTCTCAGGGAATGTCTTACGCCAAGGGGTGCAGTCCCGAAAGGGTAAATTCACATAAATTGCTTCAGAAAATATATTTTGTCCTCTGATTTCTTCTTTTTCTCAATCACATGTTCTTTTCGCAACTAAAACAAAAAATATAAGCTTCTTATTTTTTTCTAAATAAATCTGATGCTGTGTTTTACAGTGTATATTAAAATTGTGTCTTCTATTATGCGAAAAAGTATTTTAAAAAACAATGCAGAATGCGTTTCCTGATGAATTTGCAGTAAATGATTACTCGTTTTCCCACTGTTCATTAATTGTAATGTTTATTATCAGTTTCCGCACTTCCTTTGGTCATTTATTTTGAATTGTAATTATAAAAGGAATTCAAAAAGAATCATAGAAAAGAGCAAAACTTGAAAATTGTTGAAAAAGAATAAATAGATCACAGTTACGTACATCGTATCGTACAAAATAAATAAAATCAAACACAAATACACAAAACGGACTCGTAAGACCTCTGCTTCAAAACTCGACATCGCGATTGTTCAGTAAGAGCTGACCGAATTACTACAACAAGGCAGTTCGTAGAGATTACACTAATACAAACTGTAATCCCTCCCATGTTTCATTTTTGAATTGAAACAACCTAATACTTCCTCCTAAAATTCGTTAATTTGTTTCAAACAAATAACAGAAAAATAAAAACATACTTGTATTTAAATCATAATCTTTGAGTCAAATTATTAGAAACAAAGTGATACCGATTTAAGTGTAGTTATGTAAGGATAAATTGTTTCTATAATAATACCGAAAATTCTTATAAGTTAGAATTTTGAAGAACTGCTTCAACTCTTGTAACATAGTACTGAAGAAAATCCTCAGTAATCAGGGATCAGTTTACATATGAAATGATATCTTTTATTTAAGTATTACAGAGTGAATTGTTGTGGAAATTGATTCGATTTTCTGAAAAACTATTAATGTATACCAAAAACATCTTACAAGTCTCAAATGTTATCAAAATTCAGAAATTGATTTTAATATCTGAATAAAATTTTGAAAAAATTAATTCTTTTATTTATGTATGGAAATTTAAACTAATATTCACTTAAATTGATAAAAAAAATTAAAGCCATTTTCTGTGTGTACTGATTATAATTTAATACAACAGGAATCACCATTTAGTTTTATAAAATATTCTTTGATTTTTTCATACGTATGCTCTGTAAATTAGGTACAACCATGATTGATTTTTGTTGTAATTTCTAGTTGATAATGTTTGGGGAATGAAGAGTTTGTTTAACTTCAAATTTCATGTAGTTTCTAAGTTTGTTTACTTTTTGAATTGCCAGAGGACCGCCTGCGATCTTTTTCTTTTCCATGGGGTTTAACATTCTTGGTAACTACGAGTGAAGCGCCCCCGAGATACCACAGCGATTCTTCTCTATATTCGACCCTCTAGTTGTCAACTAATTTTTAACTTTTTTCACACGTTTAGACCACAGCTGTATATTGTTTAGCGCAGCTTGGCCACACCCGGCTCTTGCGCCATTAAAATACAATAACTCACTCACTATTTTTTTTGAATTGAATCGATCATTTCAAAAGCCATATAACTGACGTTTTTTTCCGAATATATTTATTTTAGGACGAATTCATATCACATAGACCAATAACTTCCCCTGATTACGCATGTCTTCAAACTTCATAATGTAGGAGCTTATTGAAGGAATCATAACAGACTCAAGTAAGATGGTGAAAAGACTTTCAACCCCGGTATCACTTCCATTAACCAAGTATGGAAAAAAATAATTAAAAGATTATTTATACAATTTTAAATACGTTCAGGATAGCATTCTGGACATGCATATGTCATTCTATCGAAACATAGTCTGTGTTGTATTTCTTTCGATATTTGTCACTCTAGAGTCATCTTAAAGTCTACTTAAATAGTCATAAACTCGAATTAAATATATGTAACAGAAGAACAAAGCATTTGGTTATCCATTGATGTATGAGCAATATCACACACATTCCCAGAAATTGCTCTTAACTCAGTTATTCCTTCTTTATGTTCAAGTGACAAAGTCTTTGCTTACCAAATCACTCGTTCCGTTTCAAGCATTTCACGATTATAATTAGTTTCGTTTCCTATTAATCAGATACGAAATCACTTCCAACTTCATTCATTACTATGATTCACTCTAATCTATCAGCTTGTCGTTATCCCCTACTCCTTTCTCTTTCCTCTCAATTTCATTTAACTTATATATTACTGTCTCAAGTTTAATTCCTTACACTTGTTATCTTTATGTAATTTACGTTATAAGTTTTCATTTTACTGAAAGGAGTTGTAATTGTCTAGTAGTCAAATTACAAAATGTCCCTGAGGTTAATAAAGAGAAACTCGCAAATAGTCTAAAGTGTTGACTGGACAATTGCAAAAGTTTGTGATGAAATTTGCAGTAATTCTATTCAACAACAACGCCAGAAGTTAATATGCCTTATTAACTAGCCAGAATGAGACGTCTTTTTTAGCCTTTTTGGCAAAGGTACAACAAAAATGCGACCGGTAAACTTTCTTCGGAGAAAGCGACCTGCTCCGCGACCTGCTCCCAAGGTCAAACAACATTCTCCTTTTCCAACGGGGTTGAAAAACATCCCCTGATGTTTCAGATAAAATATCTTAAACGGAAGTGATGACCCAGGACTTGAACACTAGATGGCAGCACAGCTTATAACTACTGATTGCATATGCCCCCGACGCAAAATACTTGCATCTGTATGTCCGAGACAACAGCATATAAATCATAACTAATGATACTCCGACTCTTGTGGAAGTGTCGACAAGACCCGCCGCTCAACTCGAGACAGCCGATAATTCAAATGCAAACCGTGCTAAGCGAAATTCAAATCAACAGGGAGGGGATGTGTGTCAATTGCAGTAACGGCTGAAAAAGCAACCTTCTCTACAAATACAAATGCATCTATTCGTATCATCACGATGATACTGGAGTGGAATACTCTCTTCAACAGCAACGCCAGAGCAACTGGCCAGAAGGGGATGCCTGTTTCAGCCTGGTTGATACAGGTGCAGCTAAAAGTAACCGGTCAACTTTTCAACGGACCTACTAGTCCATTGTTCGAAATAGCCTCCAACAACTATCACCCCATCCACGGGATGAGACAACATCTGATACAGGATGATAATGATAATCCAACTTAGAATGATGGAGAATATGATTATCTACCTAAATGACAGAAAAATCAAAATGTTAATGTTTAAATGATGATTCATTACTATTGACTAAGAACTTGATTACTATGACTATTTTGTTTACATTAAATACCTGTTTTAACTATGTTTCTTTCTGAAACAAAATGAGTCAAATGCAGTATATTAGATTTTTTTCATGTTTTCAAATTATTGTTCATAGATAATAAAAATTTTAAAATAAGCTTAAAAGTCTAAACGCCATATTCAGCCCCAAGAAATCCCTTGGAAATCTGTGTGGTTGCGTTATACGGTTTTATTGATTCTTGAAAAGTTCTGATTCTGTGACTAATGTTTTTTTTTTAAAAAATTGACTTGTTTATTTAGAGAAATAAGACGGACCGTGGATGATTCATCCCACACATCAATGTAAGCAAAGGCTTTAGTGAAAGAAAAAAGATTTTTATCTTCATAACATCATCCGGTTAAAAGCTCAATTATTCATGACTTTTAATTTAGTACTAAATTATAGGTATTTCATGTTAAAGTTCATTTTAGCATGTAGTTAGTAATAATAGTTATTTTTTCTCCATTTAATTGTTATTTTATTTTTAGGAAGAAAAAGAGAAAATGAAAATAAGATTCCAAATGAAGGAAGAAACCGTCTGCTAAAGAGAAGTTGTTTACTGAAAATGGGGATTTATTTTAGCGACTTTTATGGTGCATATTCAGCTACATAATTTTATAATTAGAATTTTGTTTATTAACTACACTATTTAATCCCTAAACATGGTAAAGCTAAGTACTTTGTCAAACATTAAGTTTAACACTAGAAATAAGAATTTTTTTTTAGTTCTTTTACCGAGGACTTGAAAACATTGACAAAGAATAGACAAAGAAAATAGGCTTTCTAATGAGTAAGAAACCTCTTTCTAAATGTAGGAAGTTGTACACTGTAGAAAGGGGGGATTACTTTTTGTGATTATTGGTTTTTATTCCCGGACATAATTTTACGTTCCTATTTCCTTTAATTAAAGCACTATTTAACATCTAATTATTATAAAGCAAAGTACCGTACCAAATGAGATGTTAAACACTAGAAAAATATTTTCTAGTTATTTTATCATTGAATCGAAAAGTTTCATAAAGAAGAGATGATGAAAATAAAATTCTTAATGAAGGAAGAGAACCTCCCCTTTCTCTCTCTCTCTTTGCTCTAATGTAAGAAGTTGTTCATTGTAGAAATGAGGATTCCTTTTCGTGATTAATGGTTTTTATTTCCCAATATATTTTTTTACAATCATAATTCCTTTAATTATATAACCTCTAAATATAGTAAAGCAAAGAACTTTACCAAATGTTGAGTTAAACGCTAGAACAAAAGAAAAGCCCTCGTTAGTTTACCATTGGCTTGAATTACAATCTTTCTACTCGCAATTCATTAAGGGAATGTACCGAATAAAATCTATATCTTTGCGCTTAAATAACACTTGATACTTTATCTCTAGAGCTTTAGATACCTGTTTGTAAATACATTCGTAATTAATGTGTTACCCAATCTTATTATTTTACGGTTCGCTTCATTATTTTGTCTAATTGAGTTTCAAATAATACGGGCAGCGATTTATTCTAACATGATACAGGAAACAGCTGCAATTTCCCGATCAGAAAGTCGTGAATTTATTACATCATTACGTAAAATGAGAATATATCTTGCTTCTGTGAATGTGACTAAAGCACACCCTGCGGAAAGTTTTCGTATTACTAAGATAAGTAATTACGGTATGTTTCTCTATTTTCCTCAGAGAGTTTCAGGAAATGTTTCTACATATTATAAGGTAAATTAATATTTCCCAATTCTATGGCTTATCAGAGACACGCATTTGGAATTACAAATACGGTCATATGTTAAGCATCCTGTGGGACTTGTGAAATGTTTCTTGAAACATGGTGCATAGCTTAATTCATAAGCTGTGTTTTGTTCGTATTATATTTGTTTATTATGTTGTAGTAATTTATATTGCGACTGCGTTATTTAATATTGTAGTAAATATAATTTAGTTCCTCTTTCTCTCTCTCTCTCTCTCTCTGTATATATATAATTCATTTCATTTTCTTAACATTATTTAGAGAGTGAATCTCCCAGAATATTGGAAATGAAGGAGTTTACATCAAATAAGATACATTTGTTTATAATAGTTCATTCATTTATACGAAGTTAAAAATTAAACGAAATACTGACATAATATTATTATTATAAATAGAAGTTTTATTAGCGGGCATTTTTAAGTAAGTACCGCTTTTAAATAAGCAGCTGCAACGTTTCCGTCAATTAAATCACAGTATTCCCCTTACATTATTTTAAAACAACATTAAATACAATAAACTCGCTATTATTTTTCGACAATGTCTTAAATAATAAATACAATAAGAGTATATAGCAATGCGATGGAAGTATATATTTACCAGATATGTTCCTTAGAATTAGTAAATTTCGTTTCTTAAGTTAAGATTTCAAGTCTTAACGAACATATATATGAGATATTAATCTTTAATTGACGTGTAAAAATGCATTTATGATTCAGGGTTGGAATGAGAACAACGTTTATCTAAGTAATAATATTTTTTTTCATTTTCATGAGAGAGATAGGCAATAAGTACACATATTTAAAATGGAAATGGCAAGAGACTTTGTTCAGCCTTCTCGATTAGATAGGAAGACAAGGAATTTTTCCTTGCCTTCGAATTTAAAGTAAGGAATTTCTCCAGATCATGTGGTAACTTATGTTGCTTTATAAGATGAAGGGATTCTGAGGGATTTCGATGACTTCGATTCGTCTGGTAGAGACTATTTTTGACAGATTTATGATTATGGGGAAGATGATTCAGCATATTTTATGGGCACGTGATTACACAAATTAGTGGATTATTTGGAATTTATGAACAAATAAGGGCGAACTCTTTTACCAATGTTTATATATATATATATATATGAAAGGAGCATATATATATATATGTGTGTGTGTGTGTGTGTGTGTGTGTGTGTGTAATATTGAAAAGTAAAAATTAAGTCGGAAACATTATTATATATTTCTAAGTCATGATATAGTTATAACGGAACGTATATAATATAATAAAAAAAAAAGGGATTTTCTGTTTAATAATTACACAGAAAACAAGACTTATAAGGAAGTATAAACAGAATTTATAGGACTTACAGGAATCAGACTATAAGCATTTTAATGCCAAGTTACAAATTTGTTCATGTTAAATTGTAATTTATTAGATTCTTAATCACGCCAGTAATCGTCTTTAGTATGTTTTTACCTTTTAGATTAACGAGATCTATTTCCCTCTTTCCCGACCCTTAGTGAGAAGCGGATATTAATCTTATGGTAAAAGTAAATCAGCAATTATAAAGAGTTTTTTTTTGTCCTATATAACTAGAAGTATTGGTAAATAATGCAGTTTTCTCTTGAAAATTCACAATAAACTTTTTTATACAAATATGTTCTTCGGAAATATATCGTATTTATAATATATTTAAATATTGCGGATAAATGAGAATTTTCGAGCTCTTTGTTGTATCGTTAGCATGGACAATACACGAGCAGACATTTGTAAGCCCCGCTTCACGATTTCGTTTAAAAAACGATCTTATTAAATAGTAAGAAAAGTTTGTGTAAATAACATATTATTAAAAAATACAAAATATACGCACTAAGGATTTATTTATTTTCCATATGACAATAGAGCAGTATATTATTTTTTACATTTACTATATCATTTAAATTTGTACCCCAATAAAGAACAGAGTCTTGCATTTCAATCATTCTATTTATGAGTCAGAAATAAAAATCCTTTTGTTTTGAATTGAAATTCTGATTAAAATCTCTAATCCACGTAATGTGCATACGGAGTAATAAATAAAGAACGGTTACTTGAATTTTTTTTTATTCAGACTTGATGAAATAACTTATTATTTTGTAGCTTCAAAGTCCATAATCCACTCCTTCCTCGTTTGTTATGTTAGATATATCTAAAAATGTAAATTGTGTGCTAGTATTTGCATTACTAATTCAGTTCATTTTTTTTGTTAGTTTACATTACTAAAACAGTTCATTTTTCGGTTAGTTTGCATTACTAAATCAGCAAGAAAACGAACATAAGAAATGTATCGCGAAAATCTACATTGAGTAATTCCTTGTTGTATTATATTTTTTTTTTCTATAATGTAATAAAGATTTTTCATAAGCTAGCGGTATGATAAAAACTGTTTTGATTTAGTTATTTTCAAAAAATAATTATAATTTATGATATTTAAATCCTATAATTTATGATCGAAATATTTAAAGGTATTTTCTAGAGATGAAAATGTATCTTTCTTGTAGATTCCCAAATGCAAATATGGTTTCCACAGAGGAAGTAATAAGATACAAATGAATTATTGTTTACTTCTGACTTTAATTTCCCTTGACGAAAATAGCATGTATATCTGGAGATACTAACAGCTGGAAAGAAATACTTAAAAAAAATGGAGAAATCTTCCCTTTAAATGTGTTGTCTATTAAAAATTATTTGGCTATTTTTCTCAAAGCATATTTTATTCCTTCATTCCTTTATTACAACATGGTTCAAAAGCGTCTTAATTCCTTAAAAAGAGATATTTCCCTTTTTCCTTGATATTGGCAGCGAATTTATAAGGATATTTCTTCATTTTTTTTCCAGATTCATGTAATTCACCGGCAATTTTAAACTAAGTAGAAAAGCATTGAGAAACGTACAGATATAATAAATTTTTATTTCATTTAATTTTTTATTGTTTCGTGCGTTAATATGCATTAGGTCACTTTCGAAATAAAAATGGATTTACATGTCCTTATGATTTCTAAAATCTGAGCCTTTGCTTAAGGTGCCGAGACATGCAAGGCTATATAAGGCACCGAACTTTAGACTCCTTGTTTTTATGACAGATGTGTTTTGAAAATATTAGTAGAGCTGAGATGAGTTGTATGTCTAATAATAATACTTTAATCGTTTTATAGAATTATAAGCATTCTTTAAACATACAATCTATTTTGCTCCTCATGTATAACATAATGGGAAAAAATAGTAAATCAGGATTTTAATGATATTATGTATATTTTCATGAAAAAAAATATTGAGCTTTGTAATTTTAGAATTTTTATTTATTTATTTTTCTTTTTTTTCATAAAAAAAAGATTTCTTAAAATTTAAGTATTATTCTTGTAAAATATTTTTGGTTCACTGTATGCATAGGTGTCCCTAATAAAATCATAAAAAAATTGGAGTCATAGAGTGTAATGGCTATTTTCTATATGATACCTAAATGCAATTTATCTCAAAAATTACCTTTGCAGTTCAATAGAATAATTAAAATATCACCATTCGACAAATTAAAAATCTAATCTCTGCTAATAATTTCATTAATTATTTGTCACAAAAATAAGGAATCTTAAATACGTTATTTTACTATTTCTCGAATGTTCTATCAGCTTTCATGTGATACGGCTCTTTACTTATAATATATGTTATGTAGCTTATACGATTATCTTATACGGCTCTTTTCTTATAATATATATAGTATGTTATTCAGGTTTGAAACAAATGAAAGAAAATACCAAACAACTGAATTAAAAAAAAACTATGGTATTTAAAAATATAGTTAGACCTAATAAGACAATTATAACTTACCTTCTGGATAAACAATGAACTATATAGTAATGTGCATTCTGAAATCACGTAAATTGACTTTTAGCAAGAGGTGGTCTTCTCAAAAACGTATAACACATCGATCAATAACTCCCGAGTCTAACATTGAAAACATTTTTTTTGCAAATTTTTTTTTTATTCATCAACATAACACCTTTTGTTAATCACCTTTTAGGGTGATACAATCGTTCCAACGCTTTTCCAAATCTTTTTTTTTTTCCCCAATTTTTTTTTTTTTTTTTCGGAAGAAATTTTTTTTTTGCGGGTAAATAACGATAAACAGCTTTCTGAATCATCGACTCGTTGCTGTTTTTGTTCCATCGAAAGCAATCGCGGCACCCACTTGGAAAAAACCTTTTTCACTTCACTTCAAAAAACCTTTTTCCTGGTCCGATCGACTTAAAATTTTGACACGTTTCAAACAAAGGTTAGTACTCTAGAAAGACCTGGTTACTGGTTTACTACGAGCGCCATCTCTGGGTTAGTCTCGGGAGTTATTGATCGATGTGTTTGCTCCTTTAACTCCTCAAGGCTGATCCCAGGTTGCTTGATAACTATCACATTAAATATGCTGAAACATGAACCATAAAAAGTGCTGAGTGACTTTATGCCCAGTATCTTCATACCTACTGATTGTTGCCTCATCGGGGCCTATTAATTGCCACCTAAATCGATTTAAGGGACGCATTAATAAGGTCGTATAGTAATTGTTTCAACCTTTCTATTATCCCTGAATTCCCAAAGGGATTAGATGAGTAAATCACTAAATCTATAACAGGGTTCTTAGATCTGAATGCAACGAAACGGAAATCTGAATTCTGATTACTAGAATCAGATAACTACCGTAAAAAAAATACAAAAGATTGAACACAAGACTATCATATCAGATGTAGAAATTTTTAGTCTTTTAGTGCCTGATACTAAAATTTCCAAGTCATTTTTAGTCGCGTTGTACTTTAAGGAATATTTGGAGCCCTATTAATTTTAATCCGTATCTAACAATTATTATAAGGCTTTCGTTCCTCTCTTCTATTGCATTTTGTCACTCCTTATCCATTTACAAGTAGTTGAAAATGAAAACCATTGAAGTTGAATAAGTTGAATTGAAAATACATCCAAGCATGGAGTGAAATAACAGTTTTTGTTGTAGTGGGAGATCAGTAGCTATTTCGAATTTTCAGGTAAGCACAAAACAAATTACTACATTATATGCTGAAAAAGCTTCTTTATAAACAAGATTATTTTGTGTTTAAAAGAAAGTTTAACATTTATATAAAAGCGGGTTCTTTTATGGTGTCATTTAATTACGGGCATTCATTTCTTGATCAATTTTTTATTTACAAGATGACACTTTATAAATATGAAACACACATAAAGAAAACATAGAATTGTCTTTAGTTCTTCAGTGAGCTTAACGCTCATCAAGGCGTGTTTCGCCTTCGGGAATTGAGTCGTTTCTGACACAGGCGTTGACAAGCTCTATACAACTAGAGGGCTCTATACAACCTCACAATGACAAGCTCTATACAACTCTATATAACCTCACAATTTATGATGTCACAAGTTTCAAACTAATTTTATTTCTGTTGTTAACGATTAAACACACGAGATTCTTAACGTTTTAACAGTAACGTATTTTTTTTATATTTATATAAGTAAAAACTAGCAAAATTATTGAAATTTCAGAAAGTATGGAGAGAGACTGATATACTCTATATATATTTTTGATCAAAACTTACATTTTAATCTGATGTTAGCTGCCTACTCAGGTATCGACAACATCATCATGGTTCAAACTTGCGAGGCGTATTTGATAAGGCTGGAGGAACTTTTTTCTTATTGGTGTCGAAAATAAACTAGCAGAAGCATTTATTACAACATAAGAATAGGACATTAAGTGTTGAACATTTAATAACCCTTTAAGATGTATTATTAATTTGCCAAGTTCTATAAAGCGAATACATAAGACAATTGGATTTTGAATAAGTGAATATTTTAGATTACTAAGTACCAATTTTATATTATTCGTATAATATTTGCTTTTCAAGCAAAATTTATATCTGATAGATGCAGAAGACTGTTACAAATCTATTGAGCTACAGTATCCTAAGAAACCGGTGCCATTATCTAGTGGTCATAATTGTACGGTGGATGCCGACACAAATGTGTTGTCTATACAAATCAGGGACGATAAATCCTCGCATTCAATACCCTTTAGGAATCCACGCCATATGGTTTACATTGACATTGTTTTAATGACATCCTCCCCCGCAGCATTGCGGTCGCCAGATAGCGGCTCCACTTTCCTAGGAAACCGTAAATTTAGTTAACTGATATAAAATATTTAAATTTTCCGTTCAAGCGAATTGTTGTTTTATTTCGTTGAAGATCGCATATTTTACGTACTAACTCTTCACTATTCCAATGAAGAATCATTCTGTGTATTTTTTTAAATAAAAAAACATCTTACAAGTCCTCTATGAATTAAACAATTCGTGAGGAACATCCCGCAAAATTTGTAAGATCAATTATAGTATTTTCCTCTTGAAATAAGCATTGCACATTAAAAATAAATATTCAAAATTACTTTCTCTGATAAACCCGGCTAATACAATTTCAGTTTTAAATCGTTTAAATCCATATACTCTGATCTTAATCAACAGAGATGAGTATGACCACAGATATAAGTTATTTCTGCTTTTCAGTTTATACTTAATCATTGAGAGGCTTGACATTTTATGAAAATTCACACTTCTAAATCATCATACTTTGCAAATCATTTTTTTAAATATCTGAGGATTCAAGCAAACGTTGAAAAAAATGTCCTTTTTAAGGACATTTTTTCTATTTCAACTGCCATAAAGATAACTATTTAAAATGTCAGAAACAGGTTTATAAATATACACTGAGCTATTTTTCTCTCTGCCTTCAGCTTTTACCCATTAGTAACGAATCCAAATGCTAATTATCTCTACACTATCGTTCTTTCAGAGACATTAAATTTTATTGATGGAGCTTATTTAACTACTGTAGGAGCTCCGTCAAATGACCGTTTAATCCTATAAAAAAGTTGATATGGAGGATGGGGAGAGAGAATATCCGCAAACATTACACACATTTGCTCATTACGATGATAAGGATCTTCAATTACTGTCAAAGGTAAGGTATGAATGCTAGGGTAGAAAATGATTTTCAGTAATTGAACTCAAAAAATGGAAAAGTGTGGTTAGAAATACTCCAACTTTTCTCTGAATCTCTAATTAATTGAAGTACTAAAATCCACCATAAAACTTTTGGTAATTTTATAAAATGGATGCAGTTAAACAAATAGTCCAATGAAATACAGGTATTGGTCATAATTTCCATGAGAATTCGGGGAAAGATGCGTAAAAGCGGAGTCATTTTATTTCGATTCGAAATTCTTTTTTTTTTTCTATAATTGCAATGAAAAATCTACTTACACGTTCAAAAATATTTTAAATTCTTGCTAATAAGTACAAATTATGTTTCAATAAATAATTACTGTTTGTAATGTATTTAACTGATGAAAATTAAAAGACATTCAGTTGACGTTTGAGGCTAATGAACTTTACTATAGTTCTGCATCTGGTATATTGGAATGAGACGAACTAATTTGAATTAAATGTTCTACTGACAAAAATAGTGGTTCTGTGGCGGCTTCGCTTGTCTTAAGAATGAACAATTATTGTAGGTTTTTAATCTTTACTTAAAATCAACTGAACAGTTACATATTTACAATAAACAACAGTAGATTTCAAATTGTAAGCCAATCGTATTTAAGATGACAAGGTGGCTCTTCTTCCAAGATCTATTTTAACTTTGAATTCGTTATTTAGGCCAAATGAAACGAATTTAATTGTATGAACGCAACGGCAATTTTGTGTATGAAGAGGATACAATTCTAGAATTGGAAAAGCACAGAAAGTGATAATGAAATGCAATGAGATATTCCAATGAGGGAAAAATAATTCGATATATGATTATCATCTCAGATTCTGAAATGGACTTTAAAATATTCATACGAGTTTTTTTAAAAGCCGTTTTGCAAAAAGGATGCATTCAAAATACCCAATGTACTGAGATCTGAGATAATGTCACACTCAACCAAAACGCCTCATGTGTGTGTTGATTATTAGTGTGACGTTAATAAAATCAAACAATTGTTGTTCAGAAAAAAAATCGTTCATGAAATCTCAATTCGAAAATATGATTTCCAAAACATAATTTTTCGTTCGCCTTCCAAGAGGTTTGAGAAATACTAAATCTTAATTTTAATTTTATAATTCAAATTCTCGAAATTTGGATTTTATAGCCTAATAAATTGTCATGTATATAAAAATATATGTTTCGCAGAATGAAAAGATTTGAGTTAGTTAAAAAATATTAGAGTGGTTGTACTATGAGTGATATTTTTTAATTAACCTCTTGGGATTTGGTGTACAAAAAGTATTTTCTTCTTTTATTTTTCACTAAATCTTTTGCTAAGTAATACATATAGGTTTTCACACTGAAAATAAAAGTTTTGAAAAAATACATTGCATTAAAAATCATTCGTGGTTTTAGAACACACTTTAGGATATTTTAGTTCATTTGTCTTAAGAAAGAGATATAGAAAATGAAGGGTTAGCAAAGACCACATTGCTAATTGTTTTGGAGGTGAATGCAGATTTGTTCATTCTTCATTTTCATCAATTCGATGGATTTATTTATGTAAATAATAATGTAATAAAAATTAATTACTTTTTCTGAAAAATGATTGTTCAAAAAATGTGTTTTCTTCAAAAATAAATTCGTTTATTTTTACAGTTTTTAGTGTCATATTAAGCATTTGTTTCCAGTTAAATAATTCTATGAAATAGGTTTAATGTTCCATTAAACATTAAAAATAGTAATTTTTCCAGTAACTCAATAAGGTGAATCTCCAGTTTTGAATCTCTTTAACGATCGACTTTATCAGATTCTTATTTTTCATGAGTAATATGCAATTATCTATAAAATTCTTTTTCAAAATAAAAAAAAAAATACTTTTTAAAAATACTTTAAAAAGCCAGAAAATTTAATCGTCTTTCACTTTTATCACCAAGATCCTCGATGGGGTAGGGTAAAGTTGGTTGTAAAATGTATTAATTTGAAACCAATTATGATATTATTTAGGTACTCAACGGATTTTTTATACATATTTCTTATGAATCCAGCAATATAGGGTCTGTGAAAAGTCCTGACACATTACACAAAAAATAGGAGAAAATAGCGAATAAAAAAACGAATATATCTATGATTAGAGAATTGTTTTTTTATGTTTTTCTATGAAAATTAATATGAATTTGCTTTAAAAATACTAAATAAGAGGATAATATTATTAAATAATTTTAACAATTCGTATACTTTCTAATTTAATGGGAAATATGTTGAAAAAATATATAATTATTATTTTTTTAAAAAATTTTATATTTCTCTCCTCTTTCTGTTATTTTTTTTATCCCTTTAGAATTGTAAAATAATACATATATAAAACAATCAAATATATGAAAAACTTTTAACATGAAAATAATCCATACACAATACAAACTGTGAGGTCAAGTGGCATAATTTGCGCCAGCATTATGCGTGTGCAACGATACCTCTCTTAGTGGAGAAGGGATTGGACGGGAAGAAGGAAACCCTTAAAAACTTAGTCTTTGATAGTCTACTTGAAAATTAGTATAATCCCCTCTAAATGATATTTAATCCATTCAAAAGATGATCATATGTTCATTACTCTTGCCATATGAATACCTAGTAGTTGGGATCGATAGATTTTTGGATGAAATTATGTAATAAGAAATCAGAAATTAACATTTTCCAGAAATGAAAAGAAAGCTTTTAAGTAGAACAAAGCCGATGGGGTTTACTTATTTCTTAATCGATTTCAAAAATCAAATTGCGTCAAAAACCATTAAAATAATTGCATCTGCTGGAAAACACAGAGAAATAGTGGAAAGTGGAGGGGGAATCGAAAAAATATCACCAACTATAATTTGTAAACAACTGCCTATATATACTTATGGTTCCTTTCATACATCAGTAAAACATCCTAAAAATTGGAGATACATTAACCATGGAGTGGATTTATATGAACGAAAGACAAATAGGCTTTCAAATTTATACATCAGATTCCTCAAGTATGATAAAGAATTATTATCTACGAAATACAATTGAAGGGTTTAGTGTAGAACTAGATAAATATCATTTCAAAGAAATATTAAATATTCAGTGCACTGTATTAATCAACTTTTATTTCCCTGTTTTGCATTGATTAAAAAATCCATTAATGTGTGATAACAAGACCTTTCTAAGTCGGTAACTAAATCAGTGGATAGAATCCAAACTTTTTCTCTTTTTTTTCTGAGATATATTGCTGTGGAACGTGTCAACCTTCACGTGAAATCCTGCGCCTGAGTACAAATTGCATTAATTGACAAGATACCTAGTGATGTAAGCATTGATTTATTTTAATCAATTTAAAAATTATAGATGTCATTTACAATAAGATAAAGTGCTTCTTGCTCTTACATTTGAATTGAAAAAGTAGCATAATTTAGGATGCTATTTACACACTAGAATTAGTAATTACATTGTGCTCAGATATATTATTCTAGTTGAGAGCTTAGGACATGACTGGTATCCCATCAATTTCGGAATTTTTATGTGAAATCGAAGCAGCCACGCCTCTTTTATATGCAATTTCTTATATTAGTTGGAAAACTGAAATTATTACTTTAGCTATTGGCCCTGGTTACCCCATCCTGCAAGATAGTTAAATAGTACCTGCGTCCATTGCAGAAATTCTAAAGCTCTCAGGATATAGGAAAAAAACATAAATTTTCACCAAACATTTCAAAGAACATTCAAAAAAGTCTTCAGCTCAAAATTCATGGGAAACGGATGTATCGCTCGATTTTTCATATGAATCACAGCAATACTGTACGCATTCAACGGGCACTTCTAATGTATGTGTTTATTAAGTGTGATACTCCTTTTCAATTTATATTAATTTTATTTCATTGCTATAATTGGCCAGAGAGCAGAATATTCAAATAATTTCGTTTTTCATTTCATATTATATTAATATTTCTTGCTGTGATTAAATTTACTACTTTTGTTTCCTAAATGCTTACTAAAGCAAATATAGTTTACTTTTATTTGGTTTTTGTCTTTAAATGTAGGAATTAGAAGTTTGTATTTGGAATTTTTTTCCTTGGTGATAATTTACTTTAAAAAAATATATTACAGTATTTTAGCCAAATCAATTCTGCATTCAATCATAATTGAGTCCATTCATTGGCAATGGGAAAGAAAAGGCATAAAAAAGCGATAGATGTGCCAAATTAGCAAGCGTCGTAAACCTTGAAAGCTCTCTAGACATGCGTTTCTTATGATTTCCCTTCAAAAAGATTCTACTTAGCGCCATTTTAGATTTCCGTCGCCAAAGTGTAGGCTGAAATGGGATTTTACCAAAATTTCATGAGGAATAAAAGGGAAAAATTGCCCCTCAAACGAAATCTAAATTGCTCATCAAACGAAAAACGCTATAAAGCTGCCGAGCATTATGGTTCTTTTGTGAAACCTCTTTCATTGTTCCTGATGTATGCCTTTCTGACACACACACACACACTCTCTTTCTTTCGGTCTTTTTTTCTTCTTTCATTGAAAGCTCCCTTAACGAGCTGCATTGTTTTTGAAATGCAAAGAAAATGGCGGAAAGAAATTTATTATTTTCAGACTTTTAATTAAATCGCGTCGTAGAAAAGGACAATCGAACACCTATCGATGAGTTAGACGTTCGTTTTCTTTGTGACAATAAGACTTACAATTCCTCTCCAGAATAATTCATTCTTTTCCAATAACATGTAATGAGGAAAATTACTTTCGTTGAAAATGATGTTTGCTGTCGTAGTTTCAAAAGGATCAAAGACGAAAAGAATTATCGTTACATTCTTACAGAAAAACTTTGAGAAGTAATGAGTTTTAAGTGACATGTTTGTGGAAAGATATTTTATAAAATTAATCAGATAACAAGAACAATTCCTTTTACAATTAAATTATTCTTAGAAACGAAATCAAGAAATGACAAATACGTTCCCAATTATATTTAAAGCCGAAAGGGCATTCAATTTTATTTTTCAAATTAAGTTACATTATATCATTTTTACTTCTTTTTCATAATTAGCTTCCTTTTCATTTGCAACTCGTAACTTTTGACTGATTACTTGTAACATTCTCAATATTTTTTATAAAATTAACAAAATTTTGATTTTTTCAGATACATTTAATTTTCGAGAAATGTGATATCCGACTAGCAATGAATTAGTTATTTTCTGTTTTGTTAAAAGAAAAAATTTGTTTCTATAAATTTGAAATAATTATTTTTTTAAATTTTTATGATAAACCTGATTATCATCTAGAAAAATGATAGTCGGAAAAAATACTTTTTAATTTTTTTAGAAACGGAATAGCTGTAAGCTCATAATAGTCTTGATCACTAGTTCATGACCAGCAATGGACACATGGTTATGTTTCAGTACAGTTCTGAATTCGAGTCCCAATGCCAAAAAGCCCGATCATGTAGTGGGGCTTATGTACGGTAAATAAAAAAGAACTCTAAGTCCTCACGTTAAGGTGGTGGGGTAGTTAGGAGAGCGGAGGGAACAGCGTTCAGAATTATGAGGTCCATCGCCGGAACATTTCGTGTTGCTTCTAAATGGAACGTTAATAAGCAATTATAGAATTTATGACCATTGGCTTCCATAATATGCACTATGGCTATTTCATTGTGATGATTTTTAATTTAAAATTATGAATAAATTCTTCTAATCTTAGTTAGTTTGAAAACTGATTAATATTTATAATAACTACATTTGGCGAAAACCTGTTTTGTACGTGTTTGTTTCACACAGTTTACAAAATGTAACGTAAGCATACAACACAGAAAAATATTTTTAAATGTTAAAAGTTTAAAAACTGGCAGTATTAATAGATATTTTGATCTCAAATATAAATAGGTACACTTGTGTTCAAAATTAAAAGAAATTGCATATTTTGTTGAATTTCACGAAAAGAATTGAACGAAATGTAAAAGTACTGATTCCAAACAAAGATGCAAATCTTGTACGTCGAATACGTATATACATAAATGTGTGTGGGAGGAACTTGTCAGAAAAAAGGATTATATGCGCGCGTGCCAAAATCCGCATTTCGTTCGCTGCCACATTTCGCAGAATTTCTTGGTGTTTTCTTGCAGCAATAACTTAAATTAAAATTCAAACAGTAAAAGTGGGTAACGACCAACATTTAGATGAAGAAATGAGGTGGCAAATTGTGGGTAGGCTAGAAGCAGGCCAATCAATTCTAGATTTGCAGAGAATTCGATTTAGCACCCAATGTCGTGTCCAAGTTAAGATAACGACAGTTTCACGAAACGGATCAATCGAGAGAAAGCCTGGTCAAAGTCCTCTTAGAGCCATGGCGGCCAAACATCTCCATTTGCGCATTACAGTGAGGGGTAACAGGGTGCTACAGCTTCTCAAGCCTCTTACGAGTTCTATGCGGCCACAGGAACCCAAGTTTCAAAGGTTGACTGTTTCCGGAAGACTTCATGAGAGAGGGTTGTTTGCAAGCAGACCTGTTGTTTGAGTCCCTCTCAGTTCTGCAAACAGGAGAGTCCCCTTAAAATAGTGCAGATATCATAGAGATTGGAGCATGAATGAATGGGCGACAGTTCTCATTACTGATTAGTCCCGGTTCTGCCTAACAAGGTGGCCGCGGTAACATAGTGGTCATGATTTCGGATTCGTGGCCGATGGTTTTCGTTCAGTCTCGGGTTCAATCTATAGCCCTAAAGACACGTCTTATAGCAGGGGCTGATGCATGTTGAATATGTCGAGACCCAGAGTCTTCCCGCTGGAGTGGTGGGGGGGTTTTTAGGATAAAAACAACCACACCACTCCACCTGCGACTTTGTGTGCTTCTAGTGCAACGTTAATAAAAACTAAACTAAACTAAAACTCAGTCTAACAAGTGATTATCGCCGTACTTTCAAATGGAGAGAACCAGATACCAGCTACCTGCCCTCCTATGTTCGAGAAATCGACCAATACAGAAGCGGAAGCTTGATGGTCTGGGCAAGCATCATGTTGAATGGCCGCACGCACCTCCATGTCTTTGAAAAAGGCACTGAGCCTGTTGAGAAGAACAGTGATGATGTCTTGGAGCCCTATGTTCGCCTTTTCGGGGTTCTAATTGGTCCTGATTTCCTTTTAATGGATGACAACGCGAGGTCACATAGCTGGTCGACGAATATCTGGAAATTGAGGATATTCGCTGGAAGGATTGACCAGCCAGATCTCCAGACTTCAATCCCCCTAAGCATGCATGGGATGCTCTGGGGAGGGCAATTGGAATTCACAAGCCCCTTCCGAGAACCATCCGAGACCTGAAAACACCTGAACGAGGGGACCAATTCCCACGGGAACTCATAAACTCCCTTATTTATTGCATAAAATTACAGTGCGAGGCCTGTATATATCTGTATGAGGGGACCATACCCCCCCTATTAACCCTTTTTTTTTGTTCTATTCAGCAACTGCTGTTTCATACCTTGTGACTCCGATTAGTGTTACACGCGATCATGTGTGTGCACTATATCCGTTGAATGGTTATTTTTTTGTATTATATCAACCCTAGGTTAAAGCTAAATTTAATTAAAATCTGCCCAGTAGTTCTAGACATAATGGATCAAATCAGAAAATTCTTTTAATTTTGAATACCAGTATAGTCCCCTACTTAGTTTATAGACAATTATCTAAGTATCGTAGAGCGCCTCATTCAAAAAGCATTATTTTGTACCTTTTAAGTTCATATTTAAATAAAGGCTCGATTAAATTTTTTTTTACTTATATTTATTCTTTGTTTTTCTTCAACAGAATGTCGGTCGGAAAGGTAGATGATTCTAGAGCGGGTCGCCCTTCAGCATCCAAAATGGGGGGCAATACTAATAAAAATCGATAATCTGTTTCGACCTGATTGTCGGTTAAGTATTTATAAGATTGCTGAGACTGTTGGAATTGATAAAGAATCCGTACGGCTATTTTTCTTTGCTAGAATGGCCGGATCATTCTCATAGTGATAAACGTGTAGGCAAGCTTGATTATTAAGCGATCACAAGTTGCCACAGCATTCCCATTACTGTCACGAAGACAGCGAACTCTGGAATCGAACTATAAGATTGGTACATCTTCCATACCTTATAACAACATCAGGAAAGAAACAACAGAAAAGATTTCCGAGCTAAATTCGTCCGGAAACAAGTGATCTGGCTTCAAGGGTTTGATAGCAACAGAGTGATGTATACATTAGCACAGTAAGTAGGCTAACATTTCAAATCTAACATATGAATCAGTGTCACATTCGTTTCAGCGATGTTTGATTGATGTCTGGTGTACAATGGTAACATCAACTATTGTTAGAAATGCCATTTGTATGCAAAAATAGTTGCTTTTTGAATCATTCTCTATAAAGATAAATTTTCAGCTTTTCCTGTTGGTAATTCTCATCTTTAAATCGAAGTTTATAAGAATTCTTAAAATCCTATGATATATTTATTTATCTTCTTAAATATGTTTTATTCACATCAGTAAAGAAATTAAAACAACAATTCAAATATTTACCTTTATTATTAAATCTTATTTGTACATATCTTTTAAATCAATTCAAAACTTATTTAAAAGTTTTATGGTGAAACAATCCAACTCTTTTCAAAGTTTAATACACGAAAGCACAAACAGATAATTTTATGACTAAAAACACATTTTTGTACTATAGTCTTGAGGAAAGATTTCATTCATACATATAAGTAAATAAATTTGAGTAAATAAATTTGATTTTGAATTTATTATTCGTCCAATTGTTCGTATTTGCGAAACATGACTATAGTACATTGTTTTTCTTTAACATTAAATGAATTAAAATTATAAAATTATGAAAATCACACTGTTTCATTTGTGATGTTTCAAAAAGGAAATCGACCACGAAATCCATTATAATTTTGTGTTAAAATTTCAACAGATACCTATGATACAAAAACAAGAATTAAATTCCTTTCGAAAATTAAAATGCACAGTTCAATAAGTTTTGACATTACTTTTAGAAATCAATGTTATAACTAAACTCTGTGAGATACAAAATTCCTGGGAAAGAAAAAAAAAGCAAGGCTTTTTCCGCAGTAGAATTACGCAGATAATTTTTCTGTAGCAAATACATCTATAGCAAAAATAATCAGATTTAGAATATATGGAATCAAGTGAAAAGTGATAAGGTGTAATTAGATGTCTTTTTTTTCTAATTTTCATCTTGTTTAATTTTTCTAAGCTGGAAACATTACAAGAGGAATTCAAAGAAATTAAATGAATAATAAAAATATTTTAAAAACATGCAGAATTCTGTAATTCAAACTGCAATTTCCGCAAGAGCATTTCATCGTTGACGGAATACGAAAAATATCCATTACTTTCTGCATTTTGTCCTCTTATTTAATTCTATGTAGGACGTCAGCAAGAAATTTTATTTGAACAAAGAACGTTCATGTTTTTTGCTATCTTAATTTGAGATCCAAAACAAATTAAGAGGAATTCACTTTTATCTTTTTTTCATTCTTCATTTTCATTTCAGACAAATTTTTAAATAAAGAAATGGATATAAAAAAGAGCTAAAAGTAAAATTCAGGACATATTTGCCTTTTATTATAAGATACCCTTTTTACTCTACTTTTGCCTAACTTAAAAGATTTAACTCTTTTGAATTTTTCGGAAAACTAGAGCATTGTGCTTTTCTTCGGCAGCGAAGAAAGTTTGGAGAAATTTAATTTTCAGGCTATTAAAACAGATATTACGTTTCATTGAATTTTTTCTTCTTTCCTTTTTTTTTCACCCGATACTTCGGATTTCATTTTTGTTCGCGAAAAGATTCCATTACTTGTGTTCAAGACATTCTTCACTGTATTTCTCCGAATTATAAAAGACTTTAAATTCGAAGTTTTCGCTAGTAAAGAAAAAAACAAAATAATTCATTTATTAAACTCTTTTTCCGCTAAAACAATAAAAGTTCAGTAATTTATGAAATAATTAGCTTGCTTTAGATTTTAATTTGAAATATCAACGTAAGATATAGAAATACTGGTATGTGTTCGTGCTACGTAAATTAATCTGAATATGTAGTGAAACACTTTACCGAATATAAAGTACTTATTTCAAAACAAATTCAAATTGCTACATAAACTAACACAACGAAAATTAATCAACGATACGTTTCAAAAGATGTTCATTAGTTCTTTTCGAGTTAATAAATTATCTAATTACACAAATGTTAGTGATACTTCTAAACTAAATTAAACTTAATTTAATTGCTTTCTTATATTACATTATAAAAGAACAGATTTTAAATATTAGAACAGCCTCCTTCATTTCTGAGCATTTCAACCTCTTTTTCAACATTTAAACGCGTAAGAGATTTGTCTTCATAAATCATATACGTATAAGGTGATGCATGAGGGAGATCTAGAAAGTGGGAGTATTGAACATCTGAAATTCAAATGGAAATATTATTTCAACAAATTGGGCAACGCTATGTTGAATATCAAACTCTTGAGAATAGAATCCATGCTCATTTATATCAGTCGATTGAAAGCATTCGTTATAGTACCAAGTTCAAAGGAGTGCCGCGATTCTGAATCCCTACCTACATCTGCGAGTTCGGGAGAGTATCCGGTTTCCTCTTGCAAAAGGAAACGTACAATTTCAGATTTTAAGCAAAAAAAAAAAAAAATGTTCACCTTCGGGGGGGCTTCATGAATCGCATCATTGTGTACCGTTAGTATCATGAGTGCAAAGCTTACAGAAAATTTCAAAATCGTAGTTTAGGCCGAAAATTCATGACCACCGTCTTTTGGGAAGGTAAAGAAATTCTTCTGATTTTTTTTTTTTTTTTTTTTTTGCCAAAAGGATAGTAATTAATGTCATGCGGTTTTGAGAAACGCTAAAAAAAATAACAGAGGGCTATGTATAAAAAAAAAAAGAAGGAAAACATAAATAAAATGTGTTTAATGCATTACAAACACGTTCCAACACAGTTAACACACGCGACTCTTGGTTTCATTTGCTTAGGACATCTTCACCCCTTCTCTCTCACAGCTTTGATCTAACACTTTCAAAATGTTATCTTTCAATCTTTTTGAAGTCGTTTATTTGAGGTATAAGGTTCAACCGATAATGGGGTCTAGAGCGCCATCAAACAATAAACCAATTAGGCGACTAGTGATATTCTTTTACAAGACTAGTACCTTGACTCTCAAATTGCATTGTAAAGAAAAGAGACTACATCGAAAAACACAGTTAGTTGTTCGTAAATGAGTTTGTAAATTTTCAAAATTATTACTTATTATTAGATTTTTAAGGAATTACGTATTCTTAATTTTTCTGTACTACTCTCTTATTTAAATCATTTAAATATATTTGTGCGAAAGCCCATTAAGAGTAAAAGTGCTTTGTATATAATTAAACACGCATGAAATTTGAAATCTAGGCTTATAAGTAGTTTACCGGATCCTTCCAGAAAAAATAAATTTAATATTAAAATATAATAACTACTACTCTACAAGTATCTCGGTAGTTTATTTTATAAAAATCTTTGAAAGCATTTTTTGTCCTCGTATCATTTGAGATATATATTGCTGAGATATATCTGCAATTTAAAAAACATCAATCACATACTCCATCTGTATTTCAAATTCTTAAAGTGCAATCAAGTAATTAGAGGAAATAATTTTGAATCTACAGCGTCAGGTTGTGTAATCTGATTATATTTTATTAGTAAAGCCGATGTTCGAAAAAAAATTAAATTTATGATATAGGATGAAAATTCAATTGATGACAGTAGAATCGAGACTGAAAACTTCTAGTAGTATCAAAAATAGTTATTTGTATACTACTCTTTTTCTTAAAGTGTTGACTCATTTTGAAAAAGTCGACGACGAAATAAAAAAATAATTTTGCTTCTTTTTGAAATACAACTTTCTACGACATATAATCAGATTATGCGAGAATTCCTTTTCAATAAAGGAAATGCTATATTCTTGACAAATTTCTGACTATGAACATCGTGTCGTTAGAAGATATAATCCGATGCAATTAAAAGTATTTAATTTTTTTTTAATTTCCTTTGACGACGAAACTGAAGGACTCGAACGAGAAAAATAAGCACTTTTGGAAAGCATTTATTCGAAGGAACAAACGTTAACTAACGCTAGGTGTAAATTAAAATTATAATTTTTCTTTTCAATACATTTTGATAGACTTTTCTCCGCCTAAGAGGATGATTTTGCCATTTTATAATGCGTTTCGTTCCGCTTCTGTTAAATTTGAACATTAATTAATCAGACGTTATTTTCATTTTTCTCTTATCGTTTCAATTTTCATCCGGATATTTCAAAGAAAAAAGTTTTGAAAAATCAAAGAAATATTCAACAAAATATACAAGACTTTTTGTGATATATTTACCTTCTTCATATAAGAAATTCCTTTTTGCGCGTCTTTTCCTTTACGAGAAAAATTCATTTTCATAGTACTTTATCCGGGTTTAGAAACAGAAATCCAGAAATCCAACATAGAAATCCAGGTTTATTCTCAAACCCTTTCCTGCTTAATCCAAGAGAAAATTCCTCGAAATGTTATTAAATATTTTTCAAACAAGTTTTACTTTCTAGGAGATTTTTTTTTAAATATTCATTTCCATTTTATAAGTTCTGCCTTCAAAGGAAACTAATTTTTACTTGAATAATTATCACACTGCATTGGATGGTATTTATAAATAGTATTATTTTTTATTTACAGTTTAATTGCAAGTTAATAAGGCTTTTTCGTCTTTTCACAAATAGTTATTTGATACTTTATAGTCTCGTCATCGGGTAGGCACTTTTTGACTGATCTCGTAGATTCATCAAAATAGACAAACAAAAGTTTGCTTTCTTCTTTTCTCTCCTTCTCGCTTGTCTCTTTCTTTTTTCACTTTTTATATCTGTCTCTTTTAAACGTAACGGGCAGGACTGTCCCGTGCCCCCTCCATTCCTAATTGTCAAGAACATGGATTTGCACAATGCAGCATCACAGTCAGTCCCAAACATCATTCGTTCTCTAAAGACAAGGGCAAGATTGACTCATGCCCATTCCAGCGCCACGTATTGAAAGTCATATGGATAGACCAGAAATCGACATGTTACTTTGACGCATAATGCACCATTCCTGAAATGTTATCTTTACTATAGTAGACTAACTTTCCAAATGTGTACCAGGACCACGTGTGTAATGAAACAAATGAATAGAAAATTGCAGATGACAAAAAGTGGGGCCTAACTATATCCCGTTTCGGAGGAAGAAGCCTTTTTTCTGCGTCTTTTCGTTTGGGGTGTTGGAAAAAAAAAGAGGAAGTAGACAGCTGATCATCTACGTTACATCAGTCATTAATGGATGTCTTATACTTAAAGAACGATAGAATTTTATGATATGATAATGCGCTATATCAATGGCAAAAACAACTTCGAGATTGATTTGAGGAACATTCTAGACAGTTCCAGAGAATTGTATAGCTTCTTAGATTCCCAAACATGAATAGAACGTGCATGATTTAAATATCCGTTCGTGCACAAAATCCTTCACTAGCAACACTTTCGCAGTAATTTACAACAATAGAAGCAACATAGGCTAAATATTTCCTCAGAAGACTTTGGACAATGTATTGAGTCAAGGCCACATTTAGTTGCTGCATTTCGTTAGGTAAAAGGAGATCTCACTTAATATTCAGAAATAACCCATGATTTTGACTCATAAATATACAGTTATAATTTGAGTTTTGTTTTATTTAAGTAAAATTTATGTTATTGTTCACATAAATTATTGTGGTAATTTTTCTTACATTACTTTTTCCTTCTTTCTCTTTGTTTAAAGTTGTAAATATATTTTAGAAGAGTAAGAAATCAATTAATTAATTTTATTTTCAATTATTTTATTATTTTATATTTAATTTGTTTTATTATTATCAATCAAAAATAATATTTTTTTTTTCTGAATTCTTGCGGATCTTCGACCATTGTCTGAAGGATTGTGAAATCTGACTTAAATTATACTGCTGTTTGTAGAAAATGCAACACCATGAAAGAATCATCAGAATCAAATGAAATTTAATGCAGAAACGACTTGTACTGATACAAATAAATGATGAAATTTTCAAAACAAAAGAAACAAATTAAGCGTCCGAAATCAGTATTTGGTGCCGCCACCATGCGCTGCAATAAGTGCTGCTATACGACGTGGCATGGAGTCAAACAGATGTTGAATATCTGCTTGAGGAAGAGAATTCCATATCGCTTGTATGCGCAACCAAAGTTCGTCTTTGGAAACTGCAGGACGCGGATCACGAGCGAGACGCCGACCAACCATACCCACACGTGCTCAATAGGCGACATATCCGGTGAATAAGCAGGCCAAGGAAGAAGTTGCATGCGTTGTGCTGAACAGAAGTCTCGAACAGTCCGCGCAACATGTGGGCGTGCATTATCCTGCTGAAAGATAGCTCCAGGGATGCCTTGAAGGAAAGGAACGACTTCGGGCTGTAGCACTTCACGGACGTACCTGTTGCTATTGAGATTACCCTCAATTCGTATCAAATTGGATCGTCCATGATACGAAATCGCACCCCAGACCATAACTCCGGGTGTTCGACCACTATGTCGTTCAATAATACACTCAGGAAGGCAGCGTTGACCGGCATAACGTCTAACACGAACACGGCCATCATGGGTCCACAAATTGAAGCGTGATTCATCTGAAAAGACAACTTGGTGCCAATCAGCTCGCCTGTCTCTGTGCTCAAGAGCCCACTGCCGACGCAGCCGTCGATGATTCGCCGTGAGGGGAATCCTGTATAAAGGCACCCTTGCACGCAATCCACGGCGCAGCAGACGACGACGAATTGACGAAGCCGACAATTGTACACCTGTAGCAGTAGACCAACGTGCTGCGAGCTGCCTGGAGGAAGCTGTGCGATCATTCACCGCCATGCGGAGCAGGTGTCGATCATCGCGCTCTGACGTCACCTTCTGTCGTCCAGTGCCTGTTTTTCGAGTTGTTCGGTGCTCGTCGGTCCACTGCTTCCAAACTCGCATCACTGTGGAACTGTTCCGCTGCATACGAGCTGCTATTGCGCGAAAGGAAAATCCTCCTTCTCGAAGGCCGATTATCCTCCCTCGTTCAAACTCCGTAAGTTGCTTGAATTTCTTATTCTTCCGTCGTGGAGGCATACTCAGGTCTCACTAAACGTTTGCCACTAACAAATAATCATAGACTTTTTTCAACGTCCCGCTACAGCACTTTATTTATACGCTTTCAGCATCAATTCAGAGGGCGCTGCGCGCGCCGCGCACGCGCGATGGCTCTGAAACTTTATTAATTTGCATAATATCCTATAATTGACATTTGCTGCGAATTTCATTTGATTCTGATGATTCCTTCATGGTGTTGCATTTTCTACAAACAGCAGTTTATGTACATAATATTTTGAAAATACACTGAAATGGAGAATTTAATTGCAAAATATATTACATTTTATTTTGAATTTATAAAGTAATTTATATCGAAACGAAAAATGTCTATAGGTCATAAATTATGAAGAAAACTAAATTTTATTTATATTTAAAATACATTTAATTCTAAAATTTACTGATAAAAATGTTTTACTATTATTTAAATCATTATATATATGTGTGTGTGTGTGTGTGTGTGTGTGTGCGTGTGTGTATGTGTTTGTATGTGTGTGTGAGAGAGATAGAGAGATCATGAGTGTAGTATGTGTGTGTAAGTATATATACATATATATACTTTTATTTCATACAAAAAAATAATTTTCATGAATTACGTTTTAGTGTAAATTATAAAAAGTTTATTTTTTGAAAAAACATTGCCTTTTTAATTTCTACTATAATTAGACGAGAAAAGTTCATGTTCAGATAACAGTTAAAAATTTATTTTAAAAAAAATTATTTAAAGTCAATGAAGTACGTAATATTCATATTATCTGTAGAAAATGGCAAAAAGAACAAAGCTGAATGATTATAACTTACTAAAATGCTTTAATTTAACTTTAACTCCATGAAAGAACTTATATCAGCTTCAACTATAATAAGCAATTTCATATATTTTTATACATTTACTTAGCTATTACTAGAAAATAAAAATATGTTTTCCTTATATGGATATTCTTACTAAGAGAAACTCTAAATATACTTGTGTGGAAATAATATCATTCTCAACCCACTTTTAAGAATGGAAAGTAAAAGCCCGATTTGCATTTTGTTTCACATGTAACTCACATTTTTAAAAGATACCGAAGTAATTTATTGACTCTTTTAAAAAAAAAAGAAGAGTTATTTTTTCATGAAACATATTGAATTTAATCCAATAATCCCTTACATTTTAGGTATTTACCGAAAAAAAAACTAATATATACTTGGCAAATATACAATCAAAATAGATTTAATTAATTACAAAACAGATAAAATCTGATCTTTCTTTGTAAAAACAATTGAAACTTTTTTTTATTGAAAATAGATATATCTCACTCGATTCCAAAAAGGCATTTCAGATAAAAGGACTCCATCATCAATAAATGGTTTTTATAATACTCATGAGGTAAAAAGAAAAGAAAATGCAAGAATGGGAATTCCGTCAGGTATTTGTGTCAAACTGCCTCATCTTTTTCTTTCTCCTCATGCATATGATTGTGCTACGATTGTTATAACGGCCTGGTAAATTTTTTTATCCATTATCTTTTAAATTTGAAACAAAACCATTTAGAAAGATAAAGCATCTCAAATCTCGATGGATATCGAAGTCTTCTGAAAAGCGTGCTAATAACTACAGTGATGCTCTAACAGTGTATTGTGTTTTTTCCCTAACAGGCCCATAAGGAATTCACTGTTTTTAGGCACCCGCTCCCCATTTCAATGATTGATATTGGATTTGAAGCTTCTCCTACAAGCCACTAAATTTTCAAATAAATGAATGGAAAACATACATCAAAAAAGGTAGAAAAATGGCAATGAATGATATAGGCATTTCTGTTTAGGGTATTGAAGTCTGTAAACAGAAATATTGGAATTTAACGAATTAAATTTTTCTAGGTTCGAAAGATTAGTTTAAATAACTTGTCCATTCCTATTACAGAAGTAGGAAACTATCACAATATATTGATTCAAGGAGTTTTTCAAAATAAATGTTTTTATATTCCTTTAAAAACACGACCTTAAGGTCTTACAGTATATTGAAAAAGGGCTTAGTTTCATATTATTTTTTTTAATTTATTGATAAAAAAAATAGCATTTGCTTATCAAACACTAGTAAATATTTCAGATTAGATTAGATCAAATTGGTATTTTTTTAGGTCGATATTTCAAAGAAAATTAATCTTCCAAATGGCACACAAAGAGGTGGGATCATTATCTTTATTTAATTAAAAAATTCGCAATGCCCTCAATATCAGATTTAAAACAAAAGTGAGAAAAATAACTTGAGATAAATAGATTATTTTGCGAAAAAACATAAATGTCTAAAATATGCATCTGAAGTCTTCAAAGCTACATGCTATCCTAATTCTAAATCAAGATATTTCGCACTGAGCTGCAATAAAGTTTGTCTCCAATTTCATTTTAGAAAATTTTACAGTTTCAACTGCTTTAAAGTAAACATTATATTCCTCACTCGAAATTAAAATTACTTTTAACTCTTAAAATAATTGCATAAGCAACTTTGAAAATGAAAATAGAGTTGTTCGAAAAAATATATCGATAAAGCAAAATAAAATTAACTTTCACAAATAAGCAGAATTCTTACAGTATAGATTATGTTAAATGTATATTTGACTTTTAAATTGCGTTATTTATTTTGGTTCAGATCATCTTTCAGTTAAACATTACAAAGAATTTCCGTTTATTTATTGTAATAAATGTTCTTCAAGTTTTGAGAATCCTTGCATAATTTTATTAAAAATGTTTTATGGGAAAATTACTTGAAGGCAAAGCTTTTCTTTGTTCTGTTGACACCCAAGAAGAACTTTTAGATTTGATTGACGACTGTCAAATTTTTATTCCACTGAAGAGGTCAAAATTAATTATTTAGTTTTCAGCAATTACATTGTATCAATTATTTATTTATTCGTCAAACTCAGGGACAAATCTTTAGTACTTTATGTTAGCAATTCAATGTTTGCGCTTTAAAAATCATACAAAATATATCGATTGTATAATCCAGTTTAACGAAGAGATAAACGTATTTTTTTTTTCAAAAATATAGTCAAGCATATTTTCCTCATATTACATCTATAGTTTAAATTTCTGTTCATATAAATTTTCAACTTATGTAATAATTAGATTTCAAAACAAAAAGTAATTCCTAATTATTGCAAAAAGTACAATGAATTGCGTTTATGCAAATGTACGTGAAGTATATTCTATAACCACATACACTTATGATGTCATCGAGTCAAATAACAAAAAATTGAAAGAGGAGAAATATCTCCAACAAATTATAGAAAGCACACATACATTGCAATTTTATTAGATTCATTTACAGGATAAATTTATCTATACACGGAAAAAGATTCAAGTTTCTTAAAAACAGTCAAATATGCTATGGAAAAGTGATTCAAATATAAAAATTATTCAAAACTATAATAAATTTACCATTTTCATCAATTCAAATCTACTGAAATGTAATATCGAGACAATTTTATTTTCCTATTAAGTTGATGAACCTTATTTAGTGATAGTGGATTTCATCAACAAAGTCTTTTAAATTCAAGACGGTTTTTTTTGCAGGCATTTTAAAAACTTTTCTAAATGATAATGAGGCAGATTCCCTTACCAATTCAATGCAGGAATAACATCACTATAAGCTAAAAGGGAATAAAGCACATATTGATTGCATACATCTCCAATGAATTGTTTCCATAAATTCTAAAATGCGAAGTAATTTTCTATCATGTTCATCTTTTTTCAAATGATATTTACTCTAGAAATTTAAAAGGTTTACTTTATTTTCTTCTTGATGAGAATCGCGGTAAAAAAGAGTCTTCTGCTACTTTTTTTTTTCGATAATGTTTACTTCAGCAAAATATATTCCGAATAAATAGTGCTTCCGTATGTTGAAAATTCTTCTCTACTTCAGCTCCTTCACTTCCAGCGTCTCACATGTGACTCCACTCGCGTTTGCTCTCCTATGCCCATAGTGTCACATTTGATACGATCCGAGAGTGTCTGCTAAAGATTTACGTATCAATACAGATACGTTCGTTGCGAACATTTTATTTGCTGATTTTTAAGCGTTACTAGATGGCGTTACAATACTGTGAAATCTATATAGATAGATATTTGGAATGTTGGCCTTAAAGAATTTGGCGAATTAAAAAATGAATCTCACAGTGATGTAAGTGAAAATACAGATAATTCTGCGCTATTTAGTGATTTAGATGATGAGCCTGAATCATCAAATAACAATATATATGAAAAAAAAAACAGAAAATACTCAATTTGAATGTGAGACATGTGACTTTGGAATACACAATGATGATTTTTTTGTAAAATAACACACACAAAAATAAGATTGATTTTTTTATATCTTAATATACCATGTAATTGTACATCATTACACCATGAAATTTATGTATCAAATGAAGTATGTCATAAATGAAGTAAATCATGCATTTTCTAAAGAAGATATGATTTTATGTAATAATATTATGTAATTTTTTGTATAAAATATATAATTTTCGTTAATTTTTTTTCTTTCTTATTTATAAAATTTTATGTATTATGAATAACATATAAATGATAATATTCTAATGAATAGCCAATTTTAGAGGAATATTTTTACGAATCAGGTTTAATATCCGAAAATGCTTGGGCACAGCGTGACACTCTGCTGTAGGAAGCCGCGGGCCCAGGGAAGCACTATCATTTCCTTCCTTCGGTAGTGAAATGGCTTGTGATCGCATAGCCTGCTTGTCATGGTCACGAACTTTGATGATTGTGGGATCTAGTCCTGATTCCACTGAAGACGGCCGTGTAGCGAGGTTGATGAACGATAAATCTATTGAGGACCCAAGTCTTTCCAAAGCGTAGTGTATAAGTTTAGAATAGAGATGTGTCGTAAACGCAATTTTATGGAATAAAGAACAAAATTGTTCTAAAGTTTAAGTTTTTAGGAAACTTTTTTCGCTCAAATTTGAATTGCTGGAATCCAATTATAGGCCGAAAACAAAATCTCCTGTCATTTATTTAATTTTGGGCTCACAATGGAATACTGTATTGCCATAGATACATTTAAAGGTACCAGGGCAGGAGAGGGAATTGTGGAATGCCATATCTAAGACTCCTTGTTTTTGTGATATATATATAATTTTGAATTATAACTAGAGCTTAGATTTTTGTGTGCTTAATAATGATATTTTAATCATTCTATAGAACTGCAAATGTAATTTCTTTGTGAAAAAGTTTTTTTTTTTTCTATCTTAGTTGAATATGGACAGGAATTTTTCTTAGATACATTTGCATTCAGGTAATATTTTAAAGAAAACTATTACGCAATATGATTCCAAATTTCTTATGCTTCTATAAAAGGTACTTATGCATGTAGTGAACGTAAAATATTATTTCTCTAAGTAATCATAAGTTTTAAGAAACAATTATGCAAATGTAAAAACAAGAAATAAATTAATTTTTACAAAATTGCGAAGTCCTATAATTTTTTTTTTAAACAGATGTTTAGAAATATTAAAAACGCTGGTCCGCTTTAATTTGTATATTATTTTCTAATTCAGGAGTAAAATATTTTCTATTTTTATGAAATAACATTTTTTAAAAAAATAGTACCTAAATGCAAATATATCTGAAAAATCCAATCTACATTCAACTCAGAGAGAAAAAAAATCTTTTTGACCAAAAATACTTTTATAATTCAATAAAATGATTAAAATATCGTGATTAAGCATGCAAAAATACAAAACATTGCGATTAATTTTTAAAACATGAATGTCACAAAAAGAAAGAGGATTACATTCTGTATTCTCCCTCATTCTCTGATGCCCTATATTTCCTCATGAATAGGGGTGGAGATAAATATAAAATTAATACTTTACAAAGACCTTTTTTATTGTAAAATTAAATTTATAACTGGATTAAGACTTAAAATGAAAATTACTGTAAGTGTCGAAGGATATTATTATTAAAATATATATATATTATAATGTACTCAGGAATATTGAATATGGGGCACCCGAAAGGATGTTATGGATTCAAATAAAATTTAATACACAGAACTATACGGATAAAATATTCACAGGATCCTAAAAAAATCATGACAATTAAACAAATACAATGTATCTTCAATAGCACTTCTTTCTACTATACATGCATTTACACAGCCCGTAATTCAGTTGATTAGATGTTGGATAGTGTCCTGAAGTACATGGGTCCACAAATTCCGCAAATTCCGATCAGCCACTTCCAAATCATGCACTTAGTGACACAGTTGCATTTGGCGAATCAGCTGAACCTACAAATGTCCTATCGGGGACAAGTCTGGGCAGCGGGCTGGCCATGGAAATTGCCTGAACATGACGTAGAAAGTCTTAAATTACTTGAGCCATATGCGGACGAGCATTATCTTGTTGAAAAAATGAATCGAGAAAACAATTTAAGAAATATCGCACGTGGAGTTCAAGAATATCATCAGCATAAATATTGCCCATTAAGGTTTCGAGTACCATAATTTCAGTGGACCGGCTATCATAAGCTATGGACCCCAAACCATTGTTCTTGCTATGAGGGTGATGTTTTGCGATAACGGGAGTAGAATTATACCGTTCCCCAAGGCGCCTTCACAATCGTACGAATTAACCCTCTGTCCCCAAAACAAACCGGGATTCAACGCTAAATGCCTCATTTTGCTAATATGTGGCATTCCACTCCCCTCTGGCACCTCCGTAGAAGGAGCCGTTGATGTTAAACTAAAAAAGGCACTTGGATTGCATATTTGCTTCCACAAGACTTCTGGAAATGATTTACGGAGCAACTGGCGGCCTCAAATCTGATTGTATCGTGGAATGATTCACTGTGGGATCTTCGAATGCTTACTGCTCGATCCTCTCGCCTTATCGTCTTCATGGTCGTTCCAGAACCGGTTCCTTGAACGTGGGTACAATTTCACGTCCACAGCTCCCAGCATGTTCTGACGGCACACTCCAAACAATCGATATGGCGAGCAACACGGCGAATAGACCAGCCTACTATTTTTTATGCCGATGATCATTCCCCTCTCAAACTCGGTTAACTGAGCAAAATGTCTTCTCACGCGCGTATCTGATATTCTTCGCTTACTAAAGTCCTTCTAGAGTCAGAACGTGATCATTACATTTATGAATCTTTTGGAATCGCTTTGGAATATTATTTCGAGCGCATAAGCCGTGGAGCGGCTTTCAAGCTCGGGTCGGTTAATATTAGATGCAAAAACTTGGTTATTGGCATGAATTTGAACATTCTGTGACAGTGGATCAGTGGATGGGCTCTGATTGGTTGATACTGAGGTCTGTTAAAGATGGCATTTTGGAGGTGCAGGTTTTGGTCAAAGAGGGCGCTGAAAGCCTGGATTTCCATTGGTTGTCTTCTTGTGAAGCGGAGCTGTCCTATTGGCTGCCCAGAGTTGCTGTGATTTTATGGCGGGTGTGGTTATGTGAGTGGGCGTATACGGCAGAGTTATGTAGAATTGTTCTTCGAAATTTTTGAATCGATGTGCCGGTTTATATGAGACCCACTTCCTGATTGCAGCGCCACTTCAGGGTGTTTTGTCCTACTCATTGGCACCAAACATAGATCATTTTCATATCTGGTATTATTCAATTATTTCGCAAAGTTTCGCTATTGTAGCTCGCTTTCTTCTCGGTGCGTTATTTCCAATGTTCTTGAGTGTATACAAGGAGATACAAATTTGAATTTAAAATTATTTTTTAAATGTTACTGTTTTGAATATTGTTCAGTTTTATTGTTCATCAGTAACTATTTTAAATTGGTTCTTTGGTTTCTTTCTCAATTGTGTTCCGTTTTGTGTGTTATCTTAATAAATAAATATAAAATTCAAAATTTAAGTAAATTTCAATTAGTTGAAGAATCACTACTTTTAATATGCTAAAATCAGATATTTATTTTTTAACCCTTTAACATAGTATGAAATATAAAAATTATATTTTTCAATAAGGTATTGATGTTTTATCGGAGTTTATTTAAAAAGTTGAAAAACACACAATGGCTTAATTTTATACTCATGCAAAAATAACTATTTACTAATTGAATCGTTTTTATTGATATAATACATAGCGAGTAAAAATCTGCAATTTGTTAATAATGTTACTCTGACAAGCAAACAATTTACCTAAAGAAATTATTAAAAATAAATTAATTTACCAACTGACATAAAATTTACAATTCATCAAATGATTTTAAATTGAATCCATATTGATCTAATGTACTAGTAATTTGAATTTATGTATTTTATGAGTACTAAACCTTCTGCAATTATTTACTTTCTGTAATAATTTTATCTTAAAAACATATCTCGATTTATTCGGAAGCACATAAGCACTACAATTACTTAAATTAGATGATAACTTTATAAGGTTTACCTAACTTTTATGATAAGAAGAAGAAATATCTTGTGAATAAAAACGATATTAGATGAAAAAAATTGTATTATTAGTAAAAAGTGTCATCTAAATTAAATAAATTTAAAGATGAAAAATGTAGAAAATATCATTTCCTAAGCAGTTTTGGATATAATTTTTATGTTAGATTGGCCTTATTTAAAAATAACTAACGTATTAATAAAATTATTCTATTCTCATGCGAATATGAATTTTATAAGAATACAAACAGACAATTCCAAAAATGTGAGACATTAGTCTTTAATCACTGTTCTTTTTTTTTTTTATCTAATTAAACATTTTTAAAAATTTTGTTGCTAATTGTGGTGCATCGTATTCAGACATCTGGAGGTTGATTAATTTATGTCACCAATCTATGGCTCGACTTAATTAGTTTTATTAAATTTCAAATGCTGAAGAATTACTATAATATTTATTTTTCCCCTTGATGATAATAAGTTTTAAATATTAAAGTGAATTAAATTTAATAGGTAACCAAAACAGTCCTATTAAGAGAAAAGGTTTATCATTTACAATTTTATCAGATTCGTGCCTATATAATTCATTTTTAAAGATTAAGTACAAAGTTTTCACATTCATTTATAGAACTTTAAAATCTTTTAATTTTAAACTATAAGAAAAGCTATATTAAGTTTTTTTTAACACAAAAGAAGCATCTTATTTTAAGAAACTGAACTATTTCATAAACTTATAATAAACCTTATATTCTTCATATTTATACATTTTTCTAATATTAAATTATCAATGTAGAATAATAACAAGAAACAGCTCGTCGTAATGCAACAATTGCTACGTTCATTAATGAATATATTACTTGATGAAAAGCGTGTGTACTTTGAAAAAGCTTTAAAATACAACGATTAAAACTTAGTCATTTTTAATTTAGTTGCATATTTTTAGGATTGTGCGTACCTGCTTTCAATTGATTTAAAAAGTTAAATTAATTTAGTTTTTAAAATTTAAACTAATTTCATTTTAGCATGAATTAATTTTGTCAGTATCTGTGGAATATAATTCTAAAAAGTTTGTTAGAACGGATTATGGTAGAATTAAAGGGAATTACTAACCTACATAAGAGAAACTGATAGAGAAAAACATTTTGACATTGTTTCTTAGTGTTGAATATTAATAGCTTAAATACTTATGAGATTCGTATATTTTATTGGAAAATTATTTAAAAAGTTTTCGATAAAAAAGTTTAATTGATGATACCTTATTTGAACATATTCTTAAAGTTTCAAGAGTTAAAAAAAAGAATTTTTAATACTTAATAAACATGAAGTTTTGTTTCCCATATTTCTCTCAAGATTTAACGCAAAAGCATGCAGCTTAAATAATCGACATTTGTTAAAAAAATGTTAATATCCTCTCAAAAGTTTCTAACAAATATGTAACATAAGATTGACCTATTGATTTGAGCTAAAACTTTACTAATCAGTAATTAAAAAAACATAAATTCAAGAGGAGGTAAAAAAAATATTCTTCACCTTTGAGTTACAGATTTAAATTTTTCTTTGTGGGTTCGAAATATTTTTTCTTAAAAGAAGTCTACTTAAAGAAGTTGAATTTCGTTTGTATTGGAAACATGTTATATGAAAAGAAATTTCAACTGAATGAAAAAAAATATATATGTTTCATATAGATTTCAAATTTATTTGTCAAAATAGTAACATGATAATACATTTAATCAAGTTTAATTTCCCTGGATATAGAAATTGAGAAGTAAAAATGGGGTAAAATAAATGGGCGCAAAACTTTCTAATTCTTAAACTGTCATGTAAAACCTTCAAAACGATAACCATTGATAAAAGACGAAGAAATACATATTATTTTATTTACTGATTCTATTTATTTAATACTATATTTTGTATTTTTTTTAAAACAGCCTACGATATTTTTATTTTTTTCAAAATTTAAATGAATCACTTTTCCTTCTTTTTAATACCTCTCCACATATTTCTAGTTAGGTATTTCTAGGAAATTGAGTGAATCCAAGAAATAAACAAACATTCATTTATTTTTCCCTAGAGAAAATAAGGATCGTTGTGTATTTGACTTAAAAGAGGCATTTCAACCGTACTGTGCTGTTTAATATTCAAGTGTTATCTCAATACTTTAGGTAATAAAAAAACCCTAAAATTTTGCTTTAAAACTATTCTAAACTGATACTCCTTTATAAAGTATTTTTCCATCTTCTTTATATTTATGTCTTTCTTTTTCTGCCTGCAGAATTTTTTAAAGTACTATTTTTGTTTTTTATTAAGAAGTTATTCACAATTTTTTAAAACATTTTGTTGCACAATTTAAAAAGGTCTTCGGGGGAGGAAGGAATCGTTTCTTAATAATATTGTAATAAATGTTGTAACGTCTTAAATTCATTGGAATACTGTATCTTTTATATAAGAGTAGCGGGTTTCATTTGATTTCCAAATAGAAAGCCTTTTTTTAAATAATTTTTTTTTATTAACAAATAAATTTACTACCGATGTTAAGTTCTGTAAAAGGAACAGAAAAATCTAAGATGTTTTTGTAGAAAACAAATATTAATTAATAACGAATTTTGTTTATTGATATCTTTCTTTCGTAGCAGGATCATTAAGAATTTAAATTTTCTCTTCGACTGGAGGATATTTCTGAAGATGTATTGTTTAGATCTAAATTTAAAAATACATTTAAAAGGCTAAATTTTTTGTCTACACTTTTGTTTTTGGACTTTCATTTGTCTAATTAGCGTAAGTTTTATTATTTGATATTTTAAGATTATAGATGCAATAAATACTTCTTATAAATTTATGTATCTGTGGAAAGTTATGCCTAATTTATTAGTTGCATAATTTTAGAAATGTATTCATCAGAATAAAAACTAATAATGATAAAGTCAAGACTCCCCTGAGAATTAAAAACAAATAGAAATTTAGTTTTATATTGAAGAAATGAAAACATTTACGATAGAGGTATTTATAAATTTTTGAGAGACATAAGGCTAAACTCTCATGCGATATTTTCATCCTAATATTTATATAATATTATTTAAGAATTAAATTGGAATGAGAGTAAAAATTCCAAATCTCTAAAGAGTTTTAGTTCTAAATGTAATTGTCCATTACACATTCAAACTTTTAGTTTTTACATTTGTCATATTAGTAGCCAAAATCAAAGAAAGCAGATTCTAAAAAAATTAAATTAATGAGATGAAGCAGAGATATTATAAATCAATGGTCTCATTTTAGTTTCATGAATTGACACATATATGTCTAAATCGAGGAAGAAATGTGCATGTATAAATAAATTCATCACAAACAATTGAACATATCTGATTGTCACATCCTCAGAATCTTTAGATCCAAATACGAATATGGTAATTTGATAGTTTTTAAACAAGATTCATTTTTAAGTAATTCGTGTTTCGTCAGTTAAAACTATTCTAACATAGGATCGTGTTATACAAACAAAATAAAGTTTCTCAAGTTTTCTCTAATTCTTAATACACTTTTTGGATACTTGTGATTGTTCAACGTTCAAGCCTGCTGTCACTCTACCACTATGAGAATGAGCCGGCCATTTTTGCAAAGCAAGCCAGCCGAAGTGGTTTGTAGCCAAAGTGAATCCAATTCCCTCTACTATTTAAAGTAGCACTGGAAAGCAATCGAGGAGAGAGAGGAACCGGAGAAGGAAATTCCTGGTTTTCTCTTCTATTTTATACATTTTTTGTTGTTTTATTAGCTGTCAGGTCGTCAGCTTATGTTTTTCCTCTATTTAAACTTTTTTAAAAACGTTTTTAATAAACTGTTGCTGTTAGAATGATTAGCGCCTAATCTTCTTGTTTGATATTTAATTACTTTCGGGTTGGTAGTCCATTTGGCGCATCTCCACAAGAGTAACTTACCACATTGGTGACCCGGACTAAAGAATACGTCTAATTTTTACATAGTTGGATTACTCAAGTCATTAATATCTTAAACTCAATTTTTTTCTATTCTTCCTTTAGTTTAGGAAATGTGCAATTTTAAATTTACGATTGAAATCTGAAACACAGTTGAAATTTAATCTTTTAAGCAAAATTCTTCAGAAAAGTTCATTAGTTTATATTTTTAATTATTGATCCACATATCACGAGGTATAAGCAATTGGGGAAAATTGTATGAATCTCGCTTACGAGAAAGTACATGGACTTCTAATAGTTTTTCCAGAAAATTTCAGGAAACAGCAATGGGATTCGAATAAAATATGGAACATAGACTGCTTGAATGTCTTTATGGTGAAGTTTATTTACTTTTCGGGTGAGTGTCTGATGGTGGAGTCTTATGGGGCTAGAACCAGATATAGCTTTGCTGCGCCAAACAAGGTATTTCTGTCATCTAGACGTTTGAAGAAATGGAAAGAAATGCATTTGACAAGAAGGGAGTGTGTGTGGTAGGGAGGTCATATCACTAGGATATGACTTTATTGAACTATTAGTTTATGTAATATAAAGGTATAAATACGATATGGAAGTAAAACGCGATATTAATTTAAAAATAAAATAAGGAAATTAGTCCTCGTAGTTGTAGAATCCCAGAGCTGCAGTCTTTGCAAATGTGTCTAAAGTGTTCCTTACACATTAACCGTGTTTAAAGTGAAATTAACATTTCCGACAAACAACTCACAACTGTACCTCTTCATTCTAGTATTATTTTCCGTTTGAAAGGAGTTGCATTATTTCCCCTCCACATCGCTTTTTCCACTGCTTCAACGTCTAGTTGAACGTATTTTTCTTTTTAACTCATTAGTTCACTCCACAGAGAGGCAGGCTCTCTTGAGTCAATGTTTACTTCAACAAGGGCATTCACAAGCTGTTGCAGTTAGTAATTTTTCTTTATTGTTGGTCGCAAATAGCTTATGAAACACAAGAAATATTTACAAGGACAATAGTACGTATCTTGGTTGAATCCTATTTCAAGAGGTTTGCTTGGTGATAAATTACCAAGATGGTAACCTTTCTTAGGATTACCTATTTTTTTTTGCAACTCTTAACTCCGTAAGCAATAATAGTTGAAGCAAATTTCCATAACACCCTATTTACGCTAAACTAGATCCGATTGTGAATTATCACTGAGTTCAGTGAATTTCAAAATGTGGATCGCCCGTTAAAAACGTTCAAAATGGAAAGTTTGGTTCAGTAGAATGGAAAAAGAAAGTCAATATTTTTTTTTTTTAAATTCGAAGGAAGTCCGGTTCAAAACAGTACTGCATGTTATTTTATTAACATGGTCTGTAAGCTTTTCACCCCGACGGATGCAGACGTCCTTCAAATTAAGGTCGGTGATATTTTTTCCTGTTCTTTTTCTTTAATGACCATCTTTTTTTTTTTTTTTTACGTTATTCGTTTTAGATGTCTTCTTTAAGAATACGAAGCTTACAAGATATTTGAAAGGAAGAAGAAAATGAACATAAAGAATCGCATTAGAAATTTAAATAAAATCGGTTTGAAAGCAGTCAGTTGAATATTGCTCAATTTGTTTCATAAACGGAGTTGGCAGCTACCGTAAGATTAGCCAAGTGAACAAAACTGTCGTTCCGACAACATGTCCATCTTTTTTCTAGTTGAAACAGAAAGTTGGAAAATCTCGCATTTGGCGCCACTTAGGAGCGATTTTGAAACTCATTGCAAGCAGCCTCCATATTTTAGTATTTTACCCATACTTTTAAAATACAAATGGTGTATTTGCGGAGCTTTATTAACACCTCAAAATTCAGACGATGACTGAAAATTGGTCATAGTGAGCGGGAATATTAGCCAAATGCAAGCACCCATAGCGCCCTGCGGCACTAAGATATTAAACCGAATTCACCTTATCACTCCCATACATGTACCTTCAGAAGGTTAAAGTTGTTAATTATCCGTGTTATATAAATTAATCAACTTCTCTATTAAAATCATAGACTAATTACATTTTTTACATTAACACTGAAACTAATTTTGTTCAGAAACGATGAATATTATGAAATGTGCAAGTGTACATAGAGAAATATTGACTTCTCAGACAAAACCACCTTTATAACGATCGTAAATTTTGATGGAACAAGAATGATATTTGAATCTTTCTAGGATTGAATTCATTACAAATGCTATGCCGAACGATTCAAAATATTGCCACGCTCTTTGAAATGATAAGAAAACATTCGAGAATATACAAGCGAGAAATGATTGAAGTCTTAGAATATTTATACTGCAGCATCACATACGTAGTGTATATGGATGACTCTATCGAGCTGAATGCTCGAAAATAACTCTAAAAAATAGACTTTTCAAAACACAACAGCAGGAACTCCGTATCTAAAAGCGTTTCTCACTGTTTTCGAATTCACCATTGATGTGTATATATTTCATTCTTCACGCCTTATTTAACCAAGTGTGTTTACTTCCTGAATAAAACAACAGTTTTACTCTTTATAAATATTTGGAAGATGGGTAGAAGAAATACTTTTTCGATCACAGTTTCTTCTTCAAGAATAGATAAGGTTTGCGCCTGGACAAAAACAAAAAAGTTAGTCCTTTTCTAAGACGTGCCGTTTGATAAAACGGTACTCAACTCTCAACTGAATCAAATGCTCTTGAAAGCATAAGGAAAAGTTACAATAGAGTGTGTTTTCATGTACTTCATTTATATTGTTTTAAATTAAGCAAAGTATATGTGAGTGTCGATAAGATTAATGCACAGATGGAGGGGGGGCGTCTTCTTTCCAATTTACTTCGTATTCTAATGAGACCATGAAATAAAATTGCCTCTTAAAGTATATTTGAACCTTAATTATTACAATAAAAATTCATAAAAACTGCATTTATAATGAATTATTCCCCCTTTTTGTATGTTTATTTATACGATATAAATAAAATTTATTAAAATCCTATTAAGTCCAGAATTTTTAAGGTTGTATTTTAGTTATAATTGTAGTTTAATAATTTAAAATTCCGGATGGTTTAGTTTTCAATACAAAGAATTTAATTAAATATGTAATTTTTTTAATTTTCTGTTTACTCTCTACTGATAGAATTTTTAAAATTATTTTGGATGATATGTTGATCAGTTTTTATTTTGATCATTGCAAATCCCTTTAGATTTCAATGTCTATTGTTGTTGTGTTGCTTAAATGGAGAAATATAATTTGATTGATTTGTCTGATTTCAAGTTATTCATAGTACATATATTGCCGATTAGTTCTCATTTTCGCTTTATTCATTTAAATAACTTATGTGTATAATCGGGATATTTTTGTAAATGATTATATTTCAAATCATGTAGCTCAATCTTTTAAGGGATTAACTAAAAATTTCTAAAATTCTTGGTTTCTATACATATTTTTGTATCGAATATAGCATAAACATTAAGCTATTTGTAAGAATTAAGGCAAATTCTATTTTAATGTAAATTACTGAGTATTACAGATGAACATAAATTGTGTTTGAATTTTTCATTCATGATCAGAAACTTTTTAATTATTTTTTTTCAGGACTTGACTCGCGTTTTAAAATTCTCAATTAATTAATAAAAGTGTTGAGGTGTGTCTCATTTTAAATTTTAACACCTGCAAAAACTCATTTAAATTAATTATGATTAGACGTAATATATATTTTTGGGGTAAATATTAAAATGCTTCAATCATTTTAATTATTATATAATCATATAAAAATTAAACTTATTAAATTCATAGAGTGAGCCTGTGGTATAACAAGAGGAAAAAAATGTGGAAAGGTTTCAAATTTTCTAATATTTATATTCTCAGGCATCAATCAAATCATATAAAAAAAACTAAACATAATAATCAAAGCTTCTTTTTTCCGGTACAAATTTACTCCGAAATTACTTATTACGTATTACATTTTAAAATGAATATATTTAACTATAATCACACTTATTATTAAAATATTACAAAAATAACTATTTTCCTTCTTTCATTCCTGTGCGATACGTTTGATCCCATTTTCTTATATAGTAATATACGTATCTTAAAGATCAAACTATTACATTAAAATGAAAGAATGAAGCGAAACCCGTGGAATAAATTCCATTAAGGATAATATTTTAACTGTTCTATAGGACAGAAAAAATTCTAAATTATGTTTATCCGCACACAAAACTGAGATGAAATTTGTATATCCTAAAAAAGTCTTTCAAACGTTTTGCAAATTTTTTTAGACTTTTCTATTAAAAATATATATCATGATAGTATCTCATTAAAATGATGATATTGCTCGTACATGTTAATTTTATATAATTCTAAACATTTGTTTCCACATGCGCGACCTATTATTCACGGCTAATTGAAATGTAAGTACTAAATGGGAAAGTTTTTATTTATGCGTCATATATGATGGAAGTCCAGCCTTAAATTGTATTTAATCTATGTTGTGTCATATGGAAGCTTAAGAGTGATTCTCTCTCTCTCTCTGTATATATATATATAATATATATATATATATATGTGTGTGTGTGTGTGTGTGTAACGTATTTACTTTAACGTTTGTTCAATATTAATAAATCATTCCATACATGGCCGAAATATCTTTATTTCCATATTGTAGCGGACTTTAGTCGGACTTCGGCCCCCAAAGGCCGAAGCGAAGTTACCATACAAATCTCAGAAGATCAACAGAGAGAGGACGAGCATAATAGAAAAGCAGTAAGGTATGGAGAGGAGTATAAGAAGAGGGCGTTTTTCGCTGTGTTTTGCTATTTATATGAGGGAAAATTCAATTAAATGTCAGAGTCCACAAGGTCAAAATGGAAGGATTTCCAGGGAAGATAAGTATAGACTTAAAGTCTGGTACGGATCATCCCTACATGTCTGTTCCGATGGGAAGAGAGCATTGTCAGCAATTTATTAGAACGCGTGATTGAATTAATTAAAAAGAATAAGAAATTTTATCAGGAAATACGAAAAAATATTATCGTTTAAAGGATAGAATGGGCAAATTTAGTAAATTAAATTATTTAAGTGAGAAATTAATGGGAATTGAGTTATAAATCATTACATATATATAGCCCACAGTGTCTTCGTAGTCTTCAGTGAGTTAATTTGAGTCTTAAAATCTGAGATCCACTAACGGATATTTAATTACAAATCTTTTCGTTTTTCTACATAGAATTCACAATTAAGACTTCATATATTTATTTATTCTAATTTTGAAGAGATTTCCATCCTTCCTCAAAGATTTTCCAGATGCCATATAGCAGAAATCTCCTCTTTCAAATTAATTCTCTAATGTATACTTTAGGATTCTTTAATACATTAAAAGATCATGATCAAAAGCAATGCAATGTATAATAGTGATCTGGCATGAAGGATAATGTTTCATATCTGGAAAGGTGTCACCTTCGTTCATTTTAACCTAGGTTGAAAATTACGAGATCCATCGCCAATAACCCTCGTGTTGCTTCTTGTGTAATGTTAATAAAATAAATCAATCAATAATATCTGGAAACATTTTAAAATTGCAAAATTTTTAATGACCAAAGATGTCGTGTAGAATAAGGAATATTACGTATTCTCTAAACCATTTTAACATGTAATGAAACAGATTTCTAAATATTCTGTCTTCCTATTCTGCGTAATAATCAAAAATTAGTAGCCAATCTTTTTATTTAACTTCAGTTAGGTGTTACGATATATATCCTGAAAGTTCTTCTTCTCAGCAGTAGAATAGCATTAATTTGAATGTATTAATGAAAATGTGGTAAAATTTTGAAAGTAGTAGTCATTATGTAAGAGACGAGCTTTGCGTTTTTGCTGTATATGTTTTGTGTTTGACCCTTAGTCACAGTATTCTAAAATAGAGTAACATTATACGTAATTCTATGCTGATGTTAGTTTAATTTAATGCATGTTCAAATTTAAAAGAAATAAAATATACCAAGAAGACTTTACACGGAAATAGTGTACTAAGTTTTCCATTATTATATCCAATAAATTCCTCACAAGATATGACGACGAAATTTGATGAGTAGAAAAAACATTAGATTCCATATGCACTTTATGGAAAAATAAGTCTAACATTTATGATTGCAAGCTTGCAGCTGACATTGCTTCGGTGAATTGGATTCCTGATGCACGTTAAACTTATCAAGGCTCTGAGTCTTCCCTGGATGAAGTGCTGACGTTTGGAGAAGTGATGTGAACTCAAAAGTTGTCCATGTGATATGAAAAAGATCTGAAATGGCGAGGGTCGTTATTAATAGATTTCAAGTTGCTTCTAAGGTCGATTTACTTTAATAGTCAGTAAATACATTTGCCGTACTTAATACTATTTTGAAGAGCTATGTATTCCCAAAATGTAACTGCTTTAGAAAGAAAGCTCGAAAAATGATTCTTTAATCTTAGAACTGACTGAAACTCAGCGTAATTTTTTGAAATTATTTTTTTTGTATAAATATCTACTTAGTAAAGAAAAAAAAATTTTCTTGTATTTTTATTTAATTCATTCAATAAACCTCTTTCCTACTCTGAGAAAGGCATGTAGAAGTAAGCACTGTATAATTCTTTTTACAAATCACGTTTAGACATAAATTATTAAAATATTTTTTTCTGTCGCGTTTATTTAAATAAGAACCAAATCCAAAGGAATTGAAAATCTAATATTATTAAAGGCGAAAATGTTTCCAGCAAAAATAATACGAAGAATACACACTGAGGATATAACCCATTCAGTGCTTCTTTATTTAATACTTGAAATATTAATGAAATTATTGAGAATATCTTCCCCTTTTAATAACTGTAGACACATTTCTGTATTTGCTTATTTCATAAATACAGTTTTTTAAATTACACCAAATTGAACTTAAAATTTAAAGAGAAATGCAAACTTAAATTTCAGAACATCCTAATCGAATTTTTACGATGATTATTTTTAAATCTCTCATTTGTAAGGCCATCCACGGAATTGAAGGTCAAAGCCATTCTCTTCATGCTGTGTGAAATGAAAATAAAATATTTTGCGTATTGCTAGTATAATTTATTATTCATCTGCATGATAGATTCATCAGAGGGATGCAACAATCGTAAGACAGGATCTTCAGTCACTGTTTACTGGAACATAAAAACCATGAATATGTGCAAATAAAATCAATCACAAAACTAATCTATAGAACCACATGTTCAGCCATTATTGCCGTCATAGCTCCACACTAAAGCCATTTCCAATTTTACCTTTATCACACCAAGTATCGGAAAAGATTTCAACAGAAAGAAACATACGATCATCTTCTCAATAAATATCGTCAAATGATAGAAGAAAAAAAGGAATGTATTACAAATGAGGCGCACGTTCTTTCTCACCCCCCACTGGGGGCTGACAAGTAGGAAATCACGACTCACTGTGCGTGGGAGTGTTTCCGGATCATCGCCTTAGTCTGCAATTCATGCGTTCGTGAGGCAGCGGTTAGAGGGCGTGTCTTCCATCACCGACGGATAAAAACGTAACAGGCCAGACAGAAGATAGGGATGGATCTCTGATTTTTTTTTATTTATTTGTGTCTGGACAGATAAGAAATGTTAAGGTATGACTGTGGTCTTGTAGTGAAAAGTATTACATATTTTTCACATGACGCATATATGGACAAAATTAAGAGTTTGCTTTTTGGTCTATAGGCTAGATTTTCTCTCTCGTTTTTTCATTAACTTATTATTTTGAGGGGGAAAGATCTCTTCAATCCAACGTATAAATTAGAATAAATGAATATTTTAACTAATTTTTACCAACAACATTTTTTTGTATTTGTAATATCACTAATCACAAAACATTTTTAAAACACTGGGAAAAACAATTGCTTTTTAAAAATTATTTTCCCAAGACAAAAATTAAAAACTAAATTTTATTTTATTTTGCATGGGGCTCAACAACAAAAAAAAAGCGTATAGTTTTTTTAAAGTAAATAAAAGGAAAATTACTTCATTTTATACTTTCAATATATTCACGCAAACCAAGGATTGCACACTGATATTGAAATTCTTCAAGGATTGCACACTGATATATTTATAAATAACCTGGTAAGCTATTATTACCAAATTATTCCTGATAATTGGTGATTGAACGAATTTGTAATCTTGATCTGTTTCATAATCACAGTTTGTCTTAAACTTTCGGATGAATCGAAGAAAATGAACTGAGCACGAAATTAAATACATAGCTTCCGATAAATATGTGGACTGGTGATTTTCTTTTCAACAACTACATTAAAGGTGCTCAGAAAATAACAATAATAACTGATTATTAGAATTATTATTAACTGTAATATTATTAGTATAGAAGTGAAATAGTTAAAATTTTGTTCGCATTGGTTAAGTAAACATAAAAAAAATGTCCCAAAAGTATATAGACAGCTATCAAAATTTGAATTTACAGGTTCAGAATCGTAAAGTTTGTGTATTCCAAGTTATTCCCCGATGATGTAATTGCCGCAGAATATAAAAGATGAATTAGTTTTTTTGGAACTGAAATTGATCTGAACGATGAGTTCCCTCAAGATGATAAAATCGAAATTTTGTACTTAAAGAGTGCAGGAATGTAAATCTTGAAAATTTCTAAGCAACTGCAATGTGTCAGATCTGGTGTACATAATAATTTGTCGCAAAATGGAGCACCTACAATAAGGAAACGTTAGAGATATCAAATAAGACATCTCTCTGACAAGACAGACAGCTTCTGCTAGGCACTTTGTGACGTAATCCTAGTACCCAACTCGTCTACCATATTAAATGTTACACAAATCTAAATTTTGACTTAAGTTTAAGCACAGATATAGAAACAAAATAATCACAAGCCAACAATTTATCAATCAAGTCAGTTATATTTCAAAATAGAGTTAGTAAATTCTCTTATGAGAGAATTCTTTTCAACCAGTCTCAAATCCCTGGCCGCGAAACCTTATAACTTTTAAATTACATCAAATTTTACACTTACCGGAATATGATGCGAGTAATTTCACCAACAGTAAATCTGTCAGATAGCGTATTGGATTCTAGTCTCAACAAATCATGCGGACACGCAAGGGATTCCTTCGAATTCATATAAGTGTCCTTCTTATTATCGAATTCTCCTCTTTTCAACTCTCTGTCGCTTTCATATGAATTGATTATTTCTATTCACTCCATTTCTAAGTTAAGTAATTTGCATAAACACATTTCATTTAATTGGAAGTAGTTGGAATCTTAAATATAAAATAAGGAAGAAACACCAGATGTTAATTAACGGATTTTTCAAGAATAGTCCATATTATAGCTTCCTATCAAAAAATGTATATCCTTTAAGTAGCCAACAACCTAACCATTTTAGTAGCCAGATCTATAGTTCATCGCTTTAAATAAACAAGCAAAATTCATGTTTATCTCAGTATGCGGCGAATCCCATTTCTCAAAGCACATAATAGAAAGGAACGATTATCTTCAGCTACGAAATACGTAGATTGGGAAGATTAATGACTTACTTTTTTCTATCTCAATGAAAAACAATTGAATATAGATGATCCAGATGGTTGAGTATGTAACTAGCGTTACCTGCGACTCGAACCTCGCTCTTTCTTTAGAATTCAAGACGGAGGTGGGTATGTCAGTCTGTGGAGTATGTTTTATTTCATTGGCGCAAATAATTGTTTCCTTTAAAGCCTTCATTGTTCAGATTAACAGAATGGTGACATACTCATCTGTTTGAATATGTAAAACTTCTAGTGGTATGGTAGTGTTGGTGGAACTGGAAATTACAATAGGGATGGGCTGAAATAAGTCGGATCGTAACACTGTGGAAAATCTTTCAAGAGGAAGGAGCATGAGAACGAAATTTGTATGCTCAATGATGCAAATTTTCAACCTTGTTTTTGAGTTGACCAGATTTGATTCTCTTTCAAACCCAACTTGCCATAAATATTAGCTCAAAGGCATGACTGTTCAGGTATTCAAATTAATTAGAATGATAGTCTTAAAATTTGAGCTACATTGTAGAAAACTCCATTCGTCCACATATCTACAATGTATTTTGTATTTTAATTTCTCAGCAAAAATATTGAAATTTATGCAATAAATAGCCACTGTATTTATATAAAATCTGCTATCCTTAAATTTATGAGATGCTCTATAATGACTAAAATAAAACCTTTAACAGAAATATAACGAAAAAAAATCTGAATTCTACTGAGCGAGTGCTTTATAACTTCGTAATTAGAAGCAATACGAGAACTATTGCGACGGACTCATAATTTTGAGCCTTGGTCATGTGACGAATACATGACTAGGAAGTTTGGAGAGTATGGTGCTTGATCTGGCAACCTAAGGTAAACTTCCACATAATGTTAATGAGAGGACTTAGAGCCTAAATACAGATTTAACGTATATCAGCCCGCTACACTACGGGGCTTTAATGGTATCAGACTCGAAAGCACGACTCGTTGAATCGTGATTGAAATTGTTTGATTAATTTTGCACTGTGAAGCAACGCTGGGTTATGGCAACATGAAGAAACAGTAGTCTTGAACTTGCAGCCAGGACCATTCAGATACTGTGGCACTAGTACGCATGAAGAAAATAGTTTTAGGATTGTTTGAATCTCATTGCTTGCGAGTTTAAATCTATTTCGTCTAGGTTAAGATAGCTATCATTCAGTTAGGTATCATGTAACTATGATTACACGTCAATTGAGCTTTAAAAAAAATTGTAATACAATTTCGTGAGTTACGTACAATTTTAATACTATTTAATGAGTTTGCAGTAGAAGTTTTGTGTAATCTAGGAAGAGTTAAGTTTCAATGCAATTTATAGTTAACACTACAATTGTATTGCAAACCAATGAGTCCGATACATGTTTAATTTAGTTTAGTAGATTCAATTCATAATATTTTTCAAGCTTGGTGCTGTAAACTTTAAATGGGAGTTCTCCATCAAAATTAACCTATAATCGTTTTGTAAATAAGCTAACAATAATCAGAAGAATATTCAGAAAGAAATTTTTATGTGTACACTTAAATACTAATCACCATACAATTAAAATGAATATACTCATTTCTTTAAATTTAAGTTGTTAAGTCAAACCTAAGAAAAGTCAAAATAAATCAATTTATTCTCGATTCCTTTCTAAACTGCATTACAGTCAATCCATCATTCTCCAAGTCCGGCATTGGATGGTTCAACTCATTCTGTAATCTGACACTGATCACTCATTAACTATCGGATTTTTTCGAATTGATTAGAACATTTGTTGAATTTGACAGCGACGCAGCGCTATTCGCATTTTCGTCTAGTGCTTATTGTTTCATTGTGCCTTTCAATATAGTGCTTCAAGTTTTTAACAGGATGCATATCACGTTTTTGTATCCTGCTAAAACATGATAAAACATTGTAACAATTGCGAATTTTCAGTACACTGTTCAGTAAGATGTTCTTAAATTCCAGCAAATTTGCTCTTCAAATACTAATAAAACTAATAGGAGTAAGCTCGGGACTTTCAATTTGAAGCAAAAAATAAATATTGTTTTTAGTATATAGAAAAGTTTCTCAGAATTTGTTTTGACTATCATTGCACTGTATTAATTTTACTTCAGCACTTTATTTTTTTATCAGTGCAAGAATAATCAATTTAATCAGTGTATTTGAATTCCTTTTTGTAATGGGCAGAGTAACAAAATACTTCGTTAGATTTTATTGTTGTTCTTGGAGGCTCAGAATATGTGTAAACACAATCAATACGATTTTTAAATCTCTAAAATATTTGCCAAGAGAATCTTGGGTATATCCTTTAAAAGTCTATTGACGCTTGATAATTCGCAACGACCTGAAACCCAATCGTGTTGAATTAAACAGTGTTTACTGTACCTGGAAAACAGGTTTTCGATCTTAGAAACTTGAGATTCCTTTAATCTTAGGTGGCCGGGTTGGCTCTGTGGTAATGGTTGTAGATTCGTAGCGGTGGTTGTTTTCACCGACCGCATGTTTGTTGCGATTTCGTATTTCGAGTCGTCAGGCTATTAAAGTCAAGCCGCGTAGCTGTTCTAATGCACATTAAATCAGATAGAAGTCCCAAGTCTTCCCGTGGCCATTGTGTTGAATTTTGGAGGGAGATGAGACTGCTCATCTGTCGTCCTCATCACTAGAAGACAGAGGCTCAAAATTGCGAAGTCGGTTGCCCTCGTATTTCTTCTTAGTGCGACGTTAATAAGCAATCTCCTTTGGTCATACATACCTCTTTTCCTCCCTCTTTATTTGTATTGGAATAAAATAAATCATCCAGATAATATTCGTCTCCTGTCTTATGTCCAAATTTTATACACGATACCATTTACTAAACAACTTGCGAGTTTATTTGGCCGGCAAGATTTGAGATCTATTATTTGAACGTTCTGCTGATAAGAACAAATTAGTTTGTGGACCAATTTCAAATAAGGAACATTTACCTGAAAAATGCGTCTCGGCACTTTTAGAGATAAATGCAGAAGTCTCTAAAACATTCACGAAATTATCTCTCTCTCTATTATTAATGTTGTGATGAAGACAGCCTTGCTACAACATCTTTTTCCAAATTTTCCTTCTATTTTAACCCGGGGTATATTTGCAGAAAATATTACTTTTAGTTACTCTTAGAATGTAAAAACTAAAGCATAACCTCAAAAAAGATAAAAATTGTTTTAAATAATAGTTTTTTGTCTCATCTAATTATTATTATTTTTTTAATTTTATTTATTGCTTATGTCAATGCCAACTGAAGTTAATTAAGAGAATGAATAAAGTAAAATATTGAAATGTAAATATATTTTTATTCTTCCAAGCAGTTTAGAATTGTTTATATTTAGAATATTTCATAGTTTTACTATTAAAATATAGTTGAAGTAGAAAAAAAATTACTACATTTTTTTTAATAATTTCAATTTGCAATTAATTAGGTCTATTGCAAAATTCTGTCTGTTCGTAAACTCAACGAAAAAATTAATGTTTCATTCATGATGATATGGTGATCATATTGCTTTTTATTACATTCGGCAATTTCTATATCCTGCTCTTAGTTTTATTTTACATTTTATAAAGCAATGGATTAGTAAGTGATCGGAACATTTTGAATTTTGTCAAAATAATTTCTTTAACGTGATTAGTTACCTCGAACAATATCTGGTTACAAAAAAATTAAGAATTCAGCAATTTATCTACGGTTTTATATTGAAAAAGAAGGCTTGCATTTCAAAACTAGATTTTTTAATAATATATATGGACAGGAAACATATATTAATACTATACGAGAAATATCTTTGCAATCGCCTCTGTTCATGATATAGAGCTCTTTAATATTATTGAAAATATTGTTAATATGTAGGATGGAAATTGTTATGAAATTATTTTATAGCACATTGTTTTAGTAATATTTTCATTATTATTGAAACGCTCCGACATTTTCACGTGTTTTCAAGCCAAAATACTTCTCTGTATTCAGTACCGCTATAGAGAGATTCATTTCAAATTTTTAAAAGAAAATATTTTCAAGAACTACAAAACTATATTCTATAACATTACATAAAATCTTCCTTGGTATATAATATATAATTAAAAGAAATTTTAAAACGCATCTAATGCAAAACAAAACAATTTTTTACAGAAATGTTCTAAAAATTCTTTCTTTTTAACATTTTTTAAAAAACTTTTACAACTGAATTAAAAGAAATATTACAAATTAATATAAAATTTCCATTCATATTATCAGCTTATACAAAGCTAAGTATAGAACAAATCTTCAGAAGAGACACAAAGCACGCACAAAATTTTATTTAATAACTTAACCTATGATAAATATTAATTGTAACAGAAATTCCAAAGAGAAGAGGCGGGGAAACACATAATCATACAAATAACTGAAAGAAAGTGTGAAAAATGTGGAAATTTAGTTAATTTGAAGAAAAAACATTAAAAAATTAATTTTTTTTAAAAAAAATAATAAACCTTCTTACAGTAGTAGTATATAAAGGGGGTGGACAAAAATATGGAAACACCTTGTAAAATGCATGTTTGAAAAGAAAGATTGATTTTAATGAAATATGTAGGTGGCGCTGGCGTTTTTGACTACTAACGCCACCTATACAACTTCGTAAATGTGCTAAACAGTTCAGTTGTTGTCGGAGTACTGTTATGTGAGGTTGTCAGAGTTAACAGACTTCGAACGTGGGCAAATTGTTGGAGCACGTATGGTAGGTGCTTCCGTAAGCAAGGTAGCCGAGGTGTTTAGTGTTTCAAGAGGTACTGTATCGAAGATTTATTCCGCATATTTGAAAAGCGGAAAAACATCATCTGCTAAATCACAGCGCGGACGAAAGTGTGTGCTGAGTGATCGTGACAGACGATCATTAAGGGCAATTGTGACGAAAAATAAGAAGACCACAGCTGCAAAAGTTACTGCTGAAATGAATGTTGTGTTACAGAACCCTGTGAGTACCAAAACAATTAGAAGGGAGCTTCATAAACAGGGAATTTCTGGCCGTGCTGCAATTGAGAAGCCACTCATCAGTGATGCTAATGCCCGTAACAGGAAAAGGTGGTGTTTAAGTCATAAAGCCTGGACTATAGGGCAGTGGAAGCGTGTAATATGGTCTGACGAGTCTTCTTTCACATTGTTTCCCACTTCTGGCCGAGTTTACGTCTGGAGAACGCCATCTCAAGCCTATAATACAGACTGCTTGTTGCCAAGAGTGAAACATGGTGGGGGTTCTGTTATGGTTTGGGCAGCCATATCGTGGTTCTCTGCTGGCCCCATGATAACTGTGTCAGGGCACATGACTGCCAAGACTTATGTGAACATTTTGGCAGATCAAGTCCATCCCATGGTACAAACTTTGTTCCCCGACGGTGATGGTGTCTTCCAAGACGACAAAGCCCCTGTTCACACAGCTCACATTGTCCAGGACTGGTTTTCTGAGCACGAGGAGGATTTGTCCCATCTCCCCTGGCCACCACAGTCACCAGACCTGAATATTATCGAACCTTTGTGGTCTACATTGGAACGGAAAGTGCGTTCTCGTTATCCACCGCCAACATCGTTATCTGAACTTGCCACCGTTTTGCAGGAAGAATGGTATAATATTCCCTTGGCACACATACAGGAACTGTATTTATCCATTCCGAGAAGACTGCAAGCTGTTTAGGATGCCAACGGGTTTCCTACACCATATTAAGCAAAGAAACATGTTTTTTAAAAGGTGTTTCCATATTTTTGTCCAACCCCTGTATGTGTATTCACTATAAAAGTGACACATGTCAGTAATGAATTTTAACAGATGTAAAGCTTTTCTCGTAGAAATAAAAGCTAAATCGTCCTTTTCGCTCAATATTTCAGTTATTGATAAATTGACTGACAAATCAGTACTTGAAATACTCCTTAATATAGCGAGAATTTTGTAAAGCTTTACTTTATTCAAATAATAATTGTTTCCATTCACCGTATTTATTATTATTCGTCCGGAAGAGTTAAGGGTTTACTCCTCGGTCAGGAAAATTAGATTTCTCGCCAGAAACATCAAAGCTACAAAATGGCGGAAATTTTCCTTTTTGTTTCGTAACAAAAAAAATTAAGTTTCCTCCTTTTGAATGACACAAAACATTTTTGCCAAATACACTTTGTTTTACAGAAATGCAGAACAAAAAGAACGATCAACGATGCTAATTACGTAGCAGTGAAAAAAAAACCTTAAGAACTACAACAGAACATTGAGAGTATGAATTTTTCCGAAAGAAACTGTTTGTTCCACGGAAGCAAAGGATTATCGGAGTTACAGTGAACAGCTAAAAGACTTAGAGTTAATTTACAATGTGAATTGTTAAAGTAAATTTTGTTTTCGATATTTTTTTGTTTCATGCATGTAAAGGATTAACGAAGTTGCAATGAACATTCACAAATTATATACTTCTATCTCTGTATTTTTATTTTCCAACGCCCTCATTTGAACATTAAAACAACAGCATTATGTTTGTTTTTGAAATGTTTATATTTTCTTTCTTTTTAAGAAGGTTAATCTTTACTTGAACTTTAATTAGGCAAAGATATATAAGCAAAAATAACAAGCTCCATCAGTAAATTAGCATTACAATTGAGAGTACAATAATTAAAAACGCTTCAGTTATGTCTCTTCGAATATATGTTATCTTACCTGATGGAACAATTAAGACACAATTAATATTTTATTGTATTATCTAGTATTCAATTATTGATTTATATAAAATTATGCATAACTTCTTTTTTAATAACGGGTATGTATATTACATTAACAATATTATATGCTTAGATTTATTTCGAGCAATCCCACATGTAACATAGATTTCTTTCATACTATAGATGGAATGTTCCCTACATTTACTACTAACAAAAGAATGCCTTTCTCACTAGTTTATTGTGGGTAACTTATGCATTAGAATACAGATGCTCCACATCACTAGCATTCTTGTTGTAGATTAATGTTTAAATGGTACTAGTACATATGAGACAAGACAATTTATAAATGTGTTTCATCTAATATTTCTATTTATATAGCGTTATAATGAGAACGAATTATTAAAAGTATTAGTGATGCTTGACTGTCTTTTTTCTCTCTGAATGTACAACGAAGGAAAAATTATTTATAAAGTACCACAACAAGAGTTATTGATGTGGAATTCACAATTTATTAGAATTTTGCTTTCAAAATAATAATTTTTTCTCATTAGTTGCAATAATGTTTACTTTAGCAATAGTACTTTTTAAAACGTTGCCTTATACCATTGCTTTGAGCAGCAGGTACCTATCAGACATTATTTGATTCTTTATCGATCAGAATTAGTTTTATATTTAAATTTTTAATGGGATAAGTAAAATAAGTATTTTATAAGGATGTTCCTAGTCCTCGAATGGAAAGCCCATTTTTAGTGATGTTTTACAACAATAATTAAAATTAATTTCGTGTCAGCTAATCTGTCAAGTTCACATGGAGGTATTGACTGTAAATATCGGGAACTCGAACAAAATTCTTAGTTATAACATGAAACGAAGTCGAATGTTTATGTTGAAAAAAGACAGAATAGGGGCGCTACGTTCCATACGAAACTCTTCTGGAGATCAAAGTTCAGATATGTTTTTGTCATAATCAAAAAAACGTTCAAGATCAAATGCTAAATTAGCAAAAATTTGCATAGTATACTCTTTGTTATTTGTGAAATAACATTTTTAAATAAAATAAGTTAATGATTTTAGTTTTTTTCACTTTTAATTTGACTTAAACACTAGAAGATAAAAGCTCCTTCCTGACATATAAGCAAAATATTTTTACTTGTAAATAAGGACAAGTTATAATTGATACAGAGCACGTGACTATTTTGTTTATTTTTAGTGAAGCCACGACAGTAATGTCTGAACTCTGACAGTGGTAGCACTTCAATACGAATCTATAATATTTTGTAAATAATTAATATGTAAACTAGAAGCAAAATAAATTAAATCAAAAGAATTAACACTCTTTCTGATTTAAGTATGTTATGAAATACCTGCTAAGCATCTTTGTTTGGTGATGTTTAAATTTCACAAAACGTTTTCTCCAAGAATCAGCATAACCTGGACATTTTTGACTTTTAAAAAATTGTGAGATATTACTTTACCGTATTTATTGTGTATGACGGAATAGTAGGCCTTTAGAAATCTCCGAGATGAAATTTATCTGGCATTAGTCTTATCTTCTTATCTGAACTATCCAGATATTATTATGATTTCTTTTTTCTCTTTTGAACTCTAGGACATAAAATGCTTGTCCTATGAGTGGTTGTATTCTAAATAATTAATCTTCGTAATATGACATACGGACAAGTAGCACACAATCCTAGCTAGTTCCTGCATAATATACTTGAACAAATGATGCCTATTTTAATAAAAAATGCATTTAGCTTTATTTCTAAATCGTTCATTATTATGTTGATACAAAGTATTCATATCAATCGAATGTCTTATAATTATTCTTAAAATAATTCAAAAAAGTTTACAATATTTTTCTAAACGTAGAAAAACACATAAAATAAAGAAACGTTTCAAATATAAAAAGAAATTTCATATATTTTCACACAGCATAGATTTCTATAACATTCAGCATATGTAAGTTACTCTAAATTAAATGTTCATAACATCACACGCTTTGTAAATATAATGTCAAAGTAAGCTAAATATAGCAATAAATGAGAACGCAGGGCATTCATATATATTTTGATATATTCAAGGATTTCACTTTCTTCATCATCAAACTTGAGAGCGAATTCAATAATTCTTTTGCACCATTCTTTTAGACGCTATGACAAAAAATATCCGTAATCTATTTATATGCCGGGTCTTTCAATGTTTTCATTTTTAAACTAGTGTTGTGGATTCAGAAATAAATTCTCATCTAAATCAAAACATCACTTGTCATTCATTGGAGTCAAAAATGCGTAACTTTAATGTATCAAAACATAGAACAAATTGTTTAATACAGTTAAAATATAGAATGAGGCGATAAAACAAAATACAGCAATCGATTCAAAGCAAATGAATTGAATCACGAATCACCGTTGTCATCGTCCTAACCAAATGTTTCATTACTTTGTTCTTAACTTTAATTGATTGGCGAAGAGTGGCGAAACAATTATAATTGGCGCGTAATCGCCAATCTAGTCGCAATTAAAGCATCTTTATTTTTAACCACGGAAATTGAAATAAATCAGTTACCATTTAATTTCCGTGCTTTCTGCATCTGAAGTTGAGAATTATGTTCATTCTCTTTTTATTTGTATTTTAATTTTTTTAACCTTATATTCCTACTTTTAGTTATATCTATCATTTCAATGTGAAATATTATCAAATTAAATTTTATTTTACAAAGGAAAATGAAAAATAAAGTTCAATTTCTATTACATTTAAACATCGTTACAATTAAGTGTCATATCTTAAATTATTTTTTATCTTAATCAGAAAAACACTGATGCAAAAGGAAAAGGAAGTAACTCTAAAGAATTAATACACATTCCAAAATTATTCTTAAGTTTGATTATGGGAGATTAATTACGTCTTTCCATACATGTGAAAAGTATATTAAAGTACACTATTTGAAATTCTAAGCAAATATTGGAAATTAGGATTTTTAATTACAAATTGTTTTTTTAATTATTAATTTTGATATTATAATAATAAATAAATATGAGGAGTCATACTAATGATTAAATTACTTTTTCTTTTATGAAAATCGAACGTACGTGTGTATAAAATAAATTCCATACTTACTTATATACAGATAGTAAATTACATTGCGTTATTTTAAAATCATATCATTCTAAATTAACATTTAAAAATATTTTATTCAAATATTAACGAATGAAGAATTCCCAATTTTTATTTCAACTCTTCTTTTAACTTGCATTGATAATAATAGTTTCCTTTAATCGTTTGTTAATTTATGTTTTAGTAAAAAAACAGTGCTTTTTTTTCTGCTGTTATTATATAGAAACTACTAATTATGGTTTTTAAAACTAACGAAGTCCGTAACCGAAAATAGACTCCCTCATGTTATTTAATAGTTTATGACATTATCATTTCATATGAATTCCATTCATATTTCCAAAATTTAATGAAGCGTTAATTGTTCCCTCAATATTCCCTTAATTTTACATGACAAAAAGGTGTGTCAGCGCTCCTCGAACCACTAACAACCTTCTCACCGTGCCAAGAGGCGGCACATTAGAACAACGAATTTATGCATCAGCAGAGATATGAAAAATGTGAGTATGTGCATAACTGTCGTATTAGTATTTGACCCTTACAGCTATTAGAACAACACAGCAGAACAAAAAAATGAGTTTTTGTCTTGGTGATCAGACTACTATCCAACGCCAATTATTAAATTTCATTTCCCTCCTAGACCTGTCCAATTTTCCTTCTCTTCATTCTCTTTAGCTCATTCAGGAAGAGTAGAAGACATCTCGAAACAGTATATTCATCGTTCATGCAACACAACTAACAAAAGTTCTCTGTGGACATTTCTGTAGAATCTTGCATGTACTGATGCCCTTGTATTGTTATGTTCCATGCTAGTGTGATAACTTTCTGATACGAGCTGTCTCTATTATATATATATATATATATATATATATATATATATATTTATATATATATATATATAAAATCTCTATAAACAAATTCAAGGTCTCCCTCAGGGAGGTCCAGCTAGTAATTGTCTGGCGAATTTTTATTTACATTTTTATGAATTAAAACAGATTGACAATGTTTCTTACTTTCTTTTTCGTTACATAGATGATCTAATTATTTTAGGTAAAACTGAGGATTTTAAACCAAATATTTCATTTTACCCTAATTACCTCAAATTTTTAAAAACTAATCTTAATTCAAATACAGTAGAATTTTTAGATCTCGATTTGCAAATAGTTGACAATAGACTTATTAGTAATATTTTTGATAAAAGAGAGAGATTCGAATTCCATGTAATTAAAATACTTTTTTGGAACAGTAATCTACACAGATCCATTTATAGGAATATTTTATTGGGCTTTTTATTACGTAATAATAAATTAACCACATATAAAATAGACAAATTTAATAACATTAAAAAATTCTTCAACAACTGTTTGGATCATGATTATCCAATAAATTTCTTAAATACTTATATACATCACAAATATATTAAACATCTTTGCGAATCGTGATCCAATTTCAAATCCACCACACAACAATAGGTCCACAAAGTCGGCTTGTTAGTGGTCTAGCCGTGAAGAATTTATTTATTTATTTACATTTACACAGCTTACATTTTTACTCACTCTCTGGTCCGTTATACTCCTTTACCATAAAACTTATTACCAACCAATTGTTTGTATCCTTTTACATTTTCTTACCAATCAAACAATGATTTAAATCTTTTTTCAATTTACATGGTGATGATGTGTTATATTTTTTCATTTTGAGTATGTGACATACATCTTGAAGCTTAAAGAAAATTCCGTCTTACTACTCACATATTTGAATCTTCATTTCTTTGAATTTTGTAAGTAATTTTTATATTTTGATTTGTTGATAATTTTTAGAATGATAGATTTTATTTTGTAAATTTTATCTTTGAAATTTTTTGCATTTTTTAATCATTGAACTTTTTTGCATTTCCTAATTCAGCCTACCAAGTCGCAAAGGGGGAAGGTTGGTACCATTATACTAGTTTAACCCCGCTTAATCGGTCCTCAGCCCGATATTGCTTTTTGACTTCCTGGGTTCCATATTTTCATTTATTTTTCTTTCTTTGTTACATTTCTTTCTGGATTTTTGTCTTTTTAAATATTTTAAATTATTCTTTCATAAATTTTCAGTATATATATATATATATATATATATATATATATATATATATATTCAACTATTTTTTACACGGTAGGTACGTTCCTTAGAAAACTGTGCCAAAATCGTGTAAAATATACATGTGACGAATGGTAAATTTGGGGACATGTTCCACAACTTTAAGAAATCCTGTAAGATAAGAAACCCCGTGCCAAAAAATCGTGCAAAAAATATTATTTAAATCTATTTTACATATTTAAACATTAAAAAAATTATTTTTCATTATAAAACAGATTAAAATTATTGAATAGTGAAAACTCAATTTATAGGTACATACAACATATGAAAATTCAAATTGAAATTAGGAATCAGACAACTGACTAAAAGTTCTGTCCCTCACTACTTGATAACAAGCGTGTGCATTTATAGCGAAATGAATCAAAAACGTTATCATCAGTCAGATATGTGTCAAAAACATCACCGCCCACACACTTATTGTTATGACCACCGCTACCGCACAGTGAAGTCTTTCCTTTAAGGCGTGATGTTATGTAATAAAAATTTGTTTTAAAAACAATTTTTTTCTTCAGAAATACTCTAAATAAAATATTTGAACGAAGTGATATATTGTGATATCCAAAAGGATTACTTATGACAGTGAAATAAATATTTTGTCTCTATAACTCTAAAATTTAAAATAATGTGGAAAATTCGAAGTATATGGCGTTAGAATCTGGCCATGCTGCGCAAAACATTGTGTATCGGCAATTTATAAGTAAGAAAAAAAGGGAAAAATTAAAATTTGGTTGACAAGAAGAAAGGTCGAAAATACACTCCATAACAAACACGACGTATCAAGAAGGATTTGCCCGATTATAATGAAACTTTGTATGCAAAGAAATTTGGACCGAACATGCAAATGATTAAAATTTGGTGTCCAATGAATTAATAGACGGAGTTACAACGCATCAGAACTGCGCACTGAGCTGGTGTACATAAAATGCGATTCTCAATCTGATGGTTAAATTTTCTGTTGCATTGCGATTTAGGATACCTTTCAACGATTGAAAAAATGCTTTGTCGTAGGATTCGAGCTCATTACGAGCAACTGTCAGAGTTTGAAGGAGGTTGTATCATAAGATCGTGTTTCAAATATGTCCTGACGATCATCGAAGAAGTGCCTTGAGACGCTCAGGACATCGTGTCGATCCTGCTTTCATTATTGCACGCCACACAGGCCCTCAGACAGGAGTTATGGTTTGGGAGGGACGTTGCCCTTGATAGCCGGACCCCTTTGGTGTCATTAAAGGCCCACTTACAGCACAGCGGTACGTCGATGACATTCTGAGACCTGTTTTGCTACCGTTCCTTTTGTAGTACCCTGGCCGAATTTTTCAGCAAGATAATTCCAGTCCACATACGGCATGTGTTGCTATGAATTGTGTTACAGCTTGTCAAACACTTCCTTGGCCAGATATCTCTCCAATCAAGCTTGTCTGAAATATAATGGGAAGGCGACTGCATCTACCTGGGAATATTGATGACCTCTCCCGACAGTTGGAGCAAATTTGGTTAGAAATATCGCAGGAGATCGTCAGGGGCTTTATCACTCTATGCCAAGTCGTGTGACAGCTTGCATCCAGGCTAGAGGTAGGCTAACACCTTATTGAGCTCGTTACTTTATAACTACGCAACTCTGAAATAAATCATTCAATTTTTCTTTAATTTTTATCATTTTCTATTCTGTACATAATTTTCCTATCCGCCAATTCTTTTCTCTATTAGACAACTCCTTCTTTGTGGGTTTTTTTTTTTTTTTTTGTTATAGAATGTAAATAAGTGTCGCTAGAATATCCTAGAAAAGAGCCACATGTGTTTACCAAAGACAATAATCTTGGGGGAAGGAAAAAGATCCACAGAGTACCTCGATATCCAAATGTCCACACTGATTTATAAAGTTAAGCACCTGAGGAAAAGATTTGAAATACATAGCAATGTTAATATTTAATGTTCACTTAATTCTCGTAACGAGTTCCTTAATTTCGATAAATTGCGTTTGAAACTGTGCAGAAAACGATCATTACATAATCCACAAGACACATTTTTTTTATGAAAAAAAAAACCTTATTTACAGAAGAATCACTTCATCTGTGAAAAAAAGTTCCTTTTGAATAGAATTTTCGAGTGTGAGAACTTCTGGAATATTTTCATGTTACCATGAGCAATAATTGAATTGTACCCGAACAACCCATTTGATAATATTACTAAGAATTGTTTTTCTCAACATAGTTTTAGTAAAATAAGTATTATTTATCACTAAATTCTATTTCATCGATACAAGTTTCGATCCTTACGATCAGCACAGTTATACAGAAGTGCAGTGGATAGGGGTTAATCATATAGAGAGATTGGACAAATGAAAGTACTGAGATGAGAAAAGAGATTAGCGAGAATATAGACACACAATATTGTTGCCAGAAAATTAAGCCATAGTCGGATAGCTGATGTTTTACTCGGAACCAGTTTATAAATATTTTCCTGGTTAATTTCCAGTATTGTGGTTATCGAGATAAAAATAATTTTAAATTATAAAATTTAGTTTCTCACGGGATTTTGTAATCGTTTCACATTCATAGTGCACACATTTATTTTTGGTTAATCTTAGGCAGAATAAACATAAAATATATATCTACCTGTCTGACCTTATATTGACTTTATTAAACTGCAAACTGTATAAAACGTGAAATCAAGGAAACTAGTTTTTAGTTCAAAGAATTAATTTTTTATTATTGGAAAATTTTTAAATTGCGTTTTCGATTGAAGTTTTATACAGCAACGAAATCCAAATACGAACTGATAAGAGTTACACCTTTTTTAGTGGCAGCACAAATTCGTAGCCAAATAATTGACATTCTTAGTACATTAGGGGTCATCAGACCAATACCTTAGTGGTTATCAATGGCTCAGAACATTACCATAGAAGAGGGAGCGTCACAAAACATGTCGAATGATTTTAGCCTTCGAAGGTAAAGGTTAAACATGTCAAGAAAAATTGAATGAGGCTTTCCAAATTCGAGTATAAGTAAACATAAAAAGCAATCGAAAGAGTACATAAATTCCATATATAAGTATATATTCTAAAGTACATATTCTATAAGTATATATTCCAAAGTATATGTTCTATAGTATATATTCTATAAGTATATATTCCAAAGTATATGTTCCAAAGTATATATTCTATAAGTATATATTCCAAAGTATATGTTCCAAAGTATATATTCTATAAGTATATATTCTAAAGGGAACACAAAAATTATTCCAGCTTAAGTATTGTTATGCAAAAGAGTAAATAATATTCATGTAAATGTTGTCAATTTGTCACACACATACGATAAAACTAGAATCAAGAGTTTTTGATCAAAAAATATCATTAAGCTTCAAAATGAGATATTGTTATTCAATTCCTGCTTCGGCTTGCAGTTATAAACTTGTGACGTTGGGCTGTTCGCGGTTTCTCTTCGCTAATCTCGATTATTTTTTGTAATTTGAATTGCATACAGTTATAACTCCTTGCCTGAAAAATGAAACGTCATTAGGTAAATTAGAATAAGATAGGAAGTGCAGTGAACAGATTTATATAGATAATACTCTGTGAGCAAAATATAATTTTAAAAAAAATAAGAAAAATATAAGATAACGACAAGATGATGGACGTTGTAGATTGAAATAGTCATCGGAACTAAAAATTTATATTGGAAGTGACTCCTTATTCGAATAATAGGATTGACTGAAGCTGGATGGATGCTGGGACCTGAATGCTGGTGTTTAGATAATGCCTCGAGAAGATATCGAGAAGTAACAGACTTCGAGAGCAGACTTCGAGAAGTAAGAAAAACGCGAAGAACATAATGAAGCTATAGATGGCTTAGCACGGATTTGCTCAAAGGTGGGTGGCATTTTCTCATTGTAAATTCTATATACTTGAATATATAAACTTTAATAATCACCTTTCAATAAATTCAACTGATTAATAAAAGAGATGTCATACTTGTGCTCAGTAGATAGTCGCACAAATATTTTACTGTTAAATTCGGATGAAATTCTTACACATATATTAGTAGAACTATCTATATTTATATTCAAATCAAACCAATAGTATAAGGTTTGAAGAATTTCCAAGGTTATTCAATACAAAATGGTATCGAACATATAAATATTGTATTATTATTTGTTATAGCATATCCTTGATTGTATCAAATAGGATCTTCTTTAACAAAGTTAAATGCGATATTCTGTTCAACATAACGTATTTAAGGGCTTACTTTCGTCAGTAAAGCACGGGTATCACTCTACTATAGTGATAGTTTTTCTTTTCAATGGTGTTTACTGTCCTTGTTAAAAATGGATGAAGTGTCCCTGGGATACCCTATCGATCCTTCTCTCTATATATTTTCAGTTAGTTAGTTTAATTAACTTTTCTATTAACATCTCACTAGAAGCAATATGAGGGCTATTGGCGATGGACCTCGTAATTTTGAACCTAGGACAACTCCTGTGTTGGCATCCCCCTCTCCTAACTTCCACACCACTCCAAGGGAGGACTTTGGGCCCCGATAGATTTAACGTGCATCAGCCTCAGCTACACGGTAGGTCTTTAGCATCCAAGGCTTGAACCGAAATTCAATTAAAACTGCCAGCCACGAATCCGAAGCCATGACCACTAGGCTACTTCGGCCACCATTTTGCTCAACATAACGTATTTAGAGCTTACTGTTTTCAGTAAGACACGGGTACCACTCTACACTAGTGATAGTTTTCCTTTCCAATTGGGTTTACTGTCCTTAGTAAAAACGAGTGAAGTGTTCCCGGGATACCTAATCGATCCTTCTCTCTATATAATTTTGACACTCCTTCTTTGGCAACCAATTTTTATCTTTTTTTTCCATTTTTTTCAAACCTGTTTCTCGCAGGTACACCTCGTTTGGCACATTATAGCCAAATCTGGCTCTGGTGCATATAAACTTCACCATTTCCCACTGTTCAAAATATCATACATTATGCATATTTATTCGAAACTTTATGACATATAGAATGTGTACTTCTGTATTAATTATTCGTAAAAATATCTTCCTATGAAAAATTACTTCAATACGAGGATTAAAAATAGACGATTAGAGACGATTACTAATATTTGACTTGCCACTTTAACCAATGCGATTATAAAACTATTGTTTATTTTAAATTCTCAAATATATCCACAAACATCAATGAAATATTTAAATCTCTGTTTCCGTAATAAATTAGTCGGGTGAATATTTTTTTCCCAATATACTTGGAATTCGTTTATCTTGATTATTTGTTCGAGAAAGAATATGAATCCCTATGTAATGCTTCTATAATTTAATTGCTGTTCTATTTATCTCATTACTTAGAAAATAATACAACATGATCAAACACATAAATTATTTTTTCAATTTAATTAAATACCGTTGGGTCCGAAATAATAATACGAACTTTCCACTACTGCTTACAAATTCTATATTGCGAATAGAGGCAAGAAATATAAAGATCTAGGAATGTAAACATAAATACATACTTTTGAACAACAACATTTATGAAAGAATTCTTTCTCTGTAATTTATGCAGAAGAAGACAACTATCACGATTTATTTTTTCGAGTTTCCTTTTAATTCTGTTCCCGATGAGAATATTCCAAATGAATATTATTTTTCATTCTCTACACTAAATGATAAATTTGGACTAGCCCTTAAAGCTTTCTTCTACCGACCATTTTGATTTTGAGAATGTAATGTTAATGTTATGGAATATCTATGATTTTACTAACATCTACATTATTTTATCCATTTTGAAACAATAAAATGCATCCAAAAGTTTAGTTTAGTTTATATTAACGTCGCACTAGAAGCAACACGAGGGCTATTGGCGACGGACCTCGTAATTATGAACCATGGTCAAGTGACAAGGACGACACCTGAGCTGGCACCTCCCTCTTCTAACATCCACACCACGCCAACGGGAGGACTTTGGACCCCGAACAGATTTAACGTGCATCAGCCCCGACTACATGGTGGGTCTTTAGCGGCCAAGGATCGAACCCGCGACTGAACGAAAACCGCTGGCCGCTAATGAATCCAAAAGATCAAAATATAATGAAATTAAAAATATAATCAAAATATAAGAATTTTTTAAAGAGATATTATATCGAGTTCAATGCCGTGAAGAAAGACGTGTAGCAGTAAAAGAAATTATACATTTTTCTTTTTAATATTTCGTGTGAGAGGTATCATGTATAAACATCGAAATACTGCATTACTTAGAAAAAGATATCGTCTGCTTTAATACATGAGGAAAATCGGGATCCTTCTTTAAGAACCTTAATTATCATAAAAATTTAAATATTTATCATCAGGTGTATTACTTAGTTTATTGATTTTATAAGAAAAGTATCTTCTTAGATGATTGGTATATAGCTATCATTCTAATGTATGTGCCAGATAAGTAACCCATAATATACTGAATCATATATAAATAATCTCAAATTCCTTTTAATGTGGTTAAGTGAGAAAACTGTAAGAGAAAATAATCTGGGTATGCATTTGCAATTCGTATAATTGCAGATTTATCCCAAGTTTGAAATAAGAGTTTAATATTTCGTTTTGTATTTCCCTTCAGACAAAGCAGTTTTTTCACTTTGGCTTTTTCATGAAAATCTTTATTTTATCTAAATTTTTTCCCTTCCTATACTTAGGACATACATTTTTATTTCAAATAATTTTTTATTTAAGCACATTTTTATAATAAGAAAGCAGTGCAGTACAACTTCATTAATAGGTGCATAGCAAAACATTACGTACAGTTAAAAGAATATATATTTTGAAATAAGGCAAAGCAAACTGGTAAATTATTTCACAAGAAAGAATTCGAATCTATTCTCTACTCTCTTTACTTATATGACATATATTCTTAGTCGAAGAAAACTACTTAGCATATAATGGGCTATTGACCCCACTTGATATGCTCACATGTTTGAGGAAAACGACTGGTCTTTTGTTACTTTTTTTAAATATAATTTCTTGAAAAATTAGCTGGTGCAGTTGCCTCAAATATCAAAAAAAAAGTTTCATCCCTATTGACTTCTAAATATATATTCAGAAAATTTAAATGAATTATAATTTCACAATGTTTGGACTTCTTGTTAAGTGATGTCATATGAATAAAAGAGTATTAGGAATTCCATAAAATGAAAAATTAGACATAGTCATGGAAGAAAACTACGTCAAAACCACAAAGTCATAGACATGGTACAAAACTAAGAATCCTATAGTCTTGCGTTTCTAATACAGAAATTATTTGCGATTATTTAAGAAGTTCAAATGGTGCCTGAAATAAGAGGTATCCGGTTTAATAACGTAAAACTAATGCTTCTTAGGAAAGCAGGGCCTTTATCTGGCGGATTCAATATTGTGACGAATGAAATCATTCATTTTCTTATTCAAGTATTTACCTGGAAAATGGAGGTTACCTATTGGCTTTCGCTTCGATCGCATTCTGTGTTCTTTAGGAAACCACGCCATCTGGTTTATGCAGACAACGTTTAATTGAGTTCATTCAATACAATATTGTGTCCACCAGGTAACGACACCACTTTCCCAGCACACCATAGCTGTAGGATTAAGGAGATCTTACTGAATTTTGCACTCTGCTTTGAATTGTTAATGCTAGAGCATTAATTTTGTATTAGATGAAACTTTTGCTTCATAATTAGAAATTTTATTTTTTGCTCAATAGTTTCCTATCAATTGCAGCCTGAATTCCCATTTCATAATTTGGGGTCTTTGGAGCAAAAATATTTTATACTGGTTCGGAAACGTTTGGAGAAAGCTACATATTAATACAAGTTTTTTCAGTTTGAATAAATGGAGAACGGGAGTGCTACCCGCTTTGATGAATGAAAATTTACTTTTCTGAAGGACAAGAGTGATTTCTCTAGAGCTTTACTTACGGATTTGAATTTTTCCTTTAAGGAAATAAATGTGAAAGGTGCTATCAATATCTCACCTTTTAAATTTATGAAAAGGTTCCGTTGAAAGGTGTATTTTTCCATTGGAATGCAAATAGAAACTTTAGAAAGCGTTATAAATAAGTAAGTAAAAAAGATGTATTCTTTTTTAATTCTTCCGTAACTGTTAAGAAAATCATTTTATTATTCCCGAAAGATGATAAGCAGTTTGGTCATTTTATGAATGAGAAGCCACTTTTAAAAGACATCAAAAAGTCAGAAGCATTTTACATCTACAAAAGGAATTCAACAAAGGAATGCTAGCCTCGAAAAACTTAAAAGTAGAATAATTTAATATATAAATTTGAAGGTTTGTTTGTATGTCTGTTGTATAAATAATTCTTGTTAGTGTTATTTAGAATTTTTAGGATGCTTCGTCGACGTGAGGAAGAAGCCATAAGCATATATTATTTTGCTGATATTTTTTACATATCTTCCTTCCACCATTTTTCGGAATATTGCAAGCCTTGTTTGCGGTGGTCTAGTGGCTACGGTCAGAAACTCGCTGCCCGCATTGTTTCCGTATACTGGTGGGCTCAAGAAAATGAATATGCGTTCGAGCCCTAGTGCTAATAAATACCCGCCATACTGTGTGGCTGATACAAGTTAAATTTGACGAGATCCCAAGTCCTTGTACTGCCGTTATGTAATAAAACGCAGAGAGGGATCGCCAAACCGAGGCTCTAAAGTACGAAACCTGTCGCCAATAGCCCTCGTGATGCTCCAAAGAACGTTGTTAATAAAAATCCAAATAATCAATTTCAGCAATGCAATAATATCTCTCCCTCAAAAAGATGCCCATTTTAATGAGTTTTTAACGCAATTTAATGTTTTGCGAAATCAATTAAAACATTAGGGGACCACATCAACCTATCCAGATCAAATCTATATTAATAAAAAAAAAAGTGGTTTGAATTCATGTGTGGAAGCATAGCATAAAGAATGAATGGCTAAAATCAACAAATTTGGTGCTCTGTTTTAGAAGTTTTTGTTTGAATTTTAAGACCTCATAGTTCAAACAGAAACTTCAACCAAAAATGAATCATCACAATTGGAAGTAAATATCTACGCATTTTTTGATCCACTTATTTTATTTTTTGTAGCACATCAGTGATAAATTTTGTATTCAAAAAAAAGGATGCACATAATCTTTTCGTTACCTTTAACCTGAGAAAAAAATCAAACTGAAAGGTTTTATTTATTTTTTCTCTTTCTATTATTTATTTTTATTTCTGACTCATTATTAAGCATGAAAAGGACGTAAAAAAAAGGGAAAAATAATAAAATTCAAGGCACTTTTGCCGATAAAAAAAACTCTCTTTGTTGCACTCTTGCGTGGCAAAAAAGAATTTTGTATTTTCGAAAAGCTAAAACACATTATGCGTTTCTCCAGTCGAGAAAAAAAATCTGGCAAAATTTAATTTGTAGGCTATTTAAAGCAGATGTTGCTTTTTATTGGATTTTTTTCCAAATATATTTTCAATTTTTACGCTAACTCTTTGGCTTGCTTTCTTGTTTGAAAATAATCGCCATTATGTGTTTAAAAAATGGCTCTTCATAATTTCTTTTCAAATTATAAAAGATTTAAATTTGAAATGATTTTGCACATTAAGAGAGAACATTAAGACATTCCTTTGTTCAACTGTTTTTATTCTAATTATATTGTAGTGTTTTGGGGTCAAGTAAAAATATATTTATTTCGGAGGAAAACGTTGCTAAAGTTCAGAGCAGAATAAGATAATATCTATTAATAGTTTCCTATTTCGTATACCAGCCTAAGAATTCTATTTCAAAACAATCGAATAAGATTTTTTAATGGAATAACATGAATGATTTTTCACATTCATTCATTGCTTAATGCTAATAAACATAAAAATATTGACTTTATTTATTATTAAGAAAATTGCATTACATGAATAACATTATTACGAAGAAAAAATAAATTCAATTTTTAACTATTAAATAGATTTTTAAATGTTATCTGCAAAACAGTTCTTAAGAACAACAATTTTGAAAATCTCGGTTGTCTATTTCGGAATATATTTTGATTTATTATTAAGTAAAATGTTCAACACTCGCATAATGAGCCCCATTTTATATAAAATGTTTTTTTTTTTTAATTTATGTTAAAAATTATTAAAAAACATAAACTTTAAAATTAAACATTGTATAAAACTAACTTTAGTTAATAGACGAAATATTCATTTAACTGCTCTCTACAGTAAAATTCGAGCTTTATACATGTGAAATGTTTTCTATCTTTAGATTTAAATTTGTGTTTTTCTTTTAAGTTTTGTATTCATATTTTTAGAAAAATTATAAAAGGAACTTTTATGTTTCTGTAAAATGTATTACATAAGTATATTGTGAGTTTACAAGTTTAGACATTCGAGGCAAATATTTTATTTTTCGTTTATATTCAGAGGTAAAAATGTGTTTCATCCGCTAGTGAAAAATTGAATTTCGGAAAGAACTCAAACGTTTTTTTACTCTAGAAGGTATTTAAAAAATTTTATATATTGAAATATTTTACTTTCAATTCACTAATATCTTAGCTAAGGAAATCCTTTAATTTTTCTTTACGTGGGAAATTTTTTTTAATATTCAGGTACGCAATTGTATGACATATTTATTTCGTAAATTTCATATAACATGGCATATATAATATGCGTTTTGTTTGAATTTAAAGATAAAAAATGGAACCTTATTCTTTCCAAAAAAGGAAATATTTTCTTTAATGTCTTATGAATGAATATTTTTAATACAATTTTTATATGCCATTTTTTCTCTTTTTACTTCAATATTATAATATTCCATTCCTCAAACTGTGTAACCAACATTTCATTTTATTTACCCTAAACTCAAATCGACATTAAATTGAATGATTCTTCTGTTTCGTTCAGTTACTTTCATTTTCTATTTTGATAATACATATTTTTATGATCTGATATAAAATTTAAGGAATGTAATAGATTTTACCATATATTTATCTATTCTGAAGCATAAAACTTTATTTTCTTTGTCTTTTCAATATAGCAAGAAGATTCAAATTTATTTGTGAATTTCATAATCTATGGCTGTAGTGTTATTCCTAGTTGAGTAAAGTATATTTCGGTGATTTTATTTTGAATCTATTTTAAGAAAATATTGATTTTATACACCTATTTTTTTCCCTTTAGACATGGAAATGTCTGTCTCTATTATAATGAATTTCTACTATTTTCAAGAATTTGAATAGAAACTTGGCGAGATACTTTTTCTTCAATTGAACATACAAATAATATAATTTATCCATCAGACTTAATGATCACCTAACACTCTTGTAGAAATATTTAGGTGACAAGACGGTGAACTCTAATCATAGGACAAATTCGTTGGTTTGAATGGACGTCAATCATAATTGTTCCTAATCGCCAGGTTTCTCAGATTGACTTAAATGTTTAAACCAGTATTTTCATTTCTGAAAGTTAAATACTAACAACTATTTTGCAGAAACATGGCCTAAAAATTTGTAGATTGTTTTTGAAGCCCCAGCTATAGTAATCATGATTTTTTTTCCATAAAATTCACTAAATCATCGGTCATTTAAATCTATCAGTTATAATTATTCTTTTTTTAAAAAAAAATAATCAAAAATTTAATTTTGGTCTTACAAACGAGAGCCGAGATTTCTCATCACTTTAACTAAATCAATATCCCTATCCGATGACCGTTTAATATTACTGACACTAAATATCGTGTGCACAAATTCTTCTTTCTCAACTTCAAACTCTTCGCAGCGAAGAAACATTATCATTATTGATATCTTGCCTCTCTTATTCACCATACTAAATAGTATAAGGAAATTCTTACCTGAAATAACCATAAATGTGGGTCTAAGTCAGGAAGGAATCCAACTGAGTAACTCTAGTAAAGAATCCAATTCCAATCTCGGCAATCTGATTGTCGAATAATCTCCTGACAAAAATGTCCCGTGTTCTTATTTCTTTCAGAATTTCTGAACTGTTAATAAACAATTTTAGTTTTGCTACCTGACCATTCTTATTCGCTACACTTCAATATACCACTGCTAATTTATATAAGCCACGGTTTATTCATAAGCAGAGCATCTTACATAACCCTTTCAGGGGCGGTGGTATATTTTTATACCACATATATAGCGCCCTAAAAACCTCTGTAAAATAATTTTTTCCAGCACATTTACCTTCAAATAGTATTATTTACTTAAATTAGATGGCACAACCATGAAAAATGATGGTAAAAATTACAGCTTGGAATCTAATGGAAGTTCCTAACAAGTGGTTGTTTTATCCCTTAAAGAAATGTTTCTGAAATGAATTGAAAATTTTACTTTCACCAGCTAACCCATCTAAATGTTTAAAACTTTATGTAAATATTGCTAATTACTCAAAACAAAATATATAAATTGTTCATTTCATATTTCAAACTAAGTGGTATAAAATTCACACCACCGCCCACACAGTGGGTTAGAGAGAAACATATGACAACACTAAAATTTTCGAATCAGACTGATATGTGACGGTTCAATTTATTACAGTGAAAGATAGAGATCGTAAATATTTCATAATGTCCCAGTGAGGCAAAAATCCGACTTATTCTCGGAAGAAAAGAATTTTAAAACAGGAAATAAAGTTTTATGCAAAGTTTTGCAAAGAACAGATTTAGCCACCAAAGGTGCGTTTTTTTATATTTATTATTAAATTACTCAGTTATATAAAAGAATTAAAAGTAAACAATGAAATATAGAGACATGGACAATAGTAAAATTTTCCGATATTAAAATTAAAACAAACGATTAATTATTAAATTGAATATATTTATGATAAATGTAATTAAAATTAAAACAAACGATACTAATAACAAAAACACAGGGAAAAGAAGGATTTCGAAAACCCAAAACTACTGCAAAAAAATTCTAACAAAACGAAGACGGTGGGAGCTTCTTGGGAAGTGTTTAAGAGAGAACTGGCTGGAGACAGAAGATTAGGGACTTATTGATAGGCATGAGACTTACAAACGATAATTGATATAGCATAGTGTTACCATGGGATAAAGATAGACGATAAGCTGCCAACAATTGAGGGACGACTGTAGGATGTCATTGCATCTAGCGATGGATGTTATAAAAGGAACTAAGTTAAACTAAGATTAAAATCAATGAAGAAAGGTATTACAAAAGATACAATACAGCAAAGAGTTACCCACTTTGTAAGAACAGAACTCTTATCGTTAGGCACCATATGTGAATTTTGAAAGATAAGATGAATCCCTCTAAACTGAAAAAATCTAGGAATACCACTTTAGTGGTGATTAAAAGAAAAGAAAAATAATTGTGTATACATCCCATAAATACTTCGGAATTAGAAGGGACGAACTTCTTTCCTTTGACACATCTGTGATCACATGTGTGAGAGAGTATGTTTTGAATGCAAACAATTCTCATTAACGGCTGGTTTTTGAACTCTTACGGATCTACTCGTACTCCTAACTTTACTTAAAATAGCTTTAAATCTAGTTTTAATTTATATATATATATATATATATATATACCTTTAAAAGAATGTCCGCATGGGGTCTAAAACCTTGTTTTGTTTAAAGAGCTCCCTTCTGATGGATTGGAATTTATTTCAGAAATAAGTGAGGAAGAAAATATCTTAACAGTACATGTAATAACAAAATTTGCCTTATTTTAAACAAAACTGTATATGTATTTCTACTAAATTTGGTTTATTAAGTTTATAATATAGTTGTAACATTAAGCTATGAAAACTATGCATGTATAAAATAGTTATACATAAATTAATTAAAATATCTTCGCACAAATTATCACTCATACAAATAAAAATACAACACCTTAAAACTGTAACTTTTTCAAAAGTCTTTCATGATCCTAATATTTGCCAAATTAACGAAAATAATATACTTCCTTTGAAAGTATTTATTATTTCTTAGAAGGAATACACGAAACAACGAGTATACAAATAAGATTTCCTTGGTGTGTGTGCGTGTGTGCGTGTGTGTGTGTGTGTGTGTGTGTGTGTGTGTGTGTGCGTGCGTGTGTGCGTGCGGATCTTAAGATCTGCCGATCCACCATCCCGGAAGCGCGTTTCATGATGATTGCAGAGCGCCACCGAAGTTAACTCTCCGCAGAGAGAGAGATTCGAGTAGTGATACGACGTAGATTTATTATATTATTTCAAACGCGCTGAATAAGACGGTATATCCAGGAAATTGCGCCTTTACGTTAGATTGCGCTGACGTTAAAGCTGTGACGCGAGTTTAATAATTTGTTTTGTGTTTTTTTATGTTCCATGTCCTTCCGTCAGCAAATAAACTGTGCGTGTCGTGTAATAAGTAGTTATTATTCACAGATCTTTAAACACACACACACACATATATATATATATATATATATATATATATATATGTTTCAAAATTCAGGAAGTAAATAAAAATTAATTTTACCGCTTGATATTGTGTCCGTTTAACATTATTAATTCATATCAGAAGAATTTCAACTAAATTTTAATGTTTTTTATATACCTCCTCTCAAAGGGATAAAATAGCGTCATGTAAAATCCCGTATGGTTCGTTAAATGGAAATACATCTGAGTACCCCATTGCATGTTTCCTTATCACTAGGTGTGGATGACAAACTTCGAATCCAAATATTAAAAAAAAATTATATCTTTTGAGGCTCAAAGAGCATAACAGATGAAAAATCGAAAGAGTGTTATAAAAAAAAAAGAAGGAAAGGAAGGGGGGAAAGTTGCGTTACACTAGATTTTTTAAGTTCATAAGTTTTAAAATGTAACTTCGAAAATGAATGTTAAAACTTTAAAATGCATTTTTACTCAGTTTGAATGATTTCCCGTGTAACTGGAGCTGATACACGTTAAACCTGTCATGACTAAAAGTCCTCCCGTTGGAGTGGTGTGGGAGTTAAGATAGGGGGTTTCATCTCAGGTACCGTCCTCGTCACTTGAACGAGAATCATAATTACGAGGTCCTTCGCCAATAACCCTCGTATTACTTCTAGTGCGACGTTAATAAGAACTAAACTAAACTAAACTTGAGTGATTTTCACTTCCGCATATGGTATTTCAAAAATACGTTTACTCTTGAAAATGTATGAGTGGAAAAAATATTACACTCTTTAAGTAGGTCCTAAAATTAGTGCCATGTCTTTATTTTGTACATTTTAAAGACATATTTTGAAACACTTTATTTTTAAAAATTACTTTTTATCCTATTTCATTTTAAAGAGTTCCCCATTAAAGAATATAAGTTTGGCTTTATAAATCAACTAATTACTTATAATTAGAGTTATTTTTCCAAAAAACATACTGCGCAAGACTAATAACTATGCATATTTATAACTGTTTACAAGAAAGAAGTCTCTTACTTTCATGGAATTTTAATTTAAGTTTATGAATATATTTTAATTATTCTAATCATTTTAAAACACTTATCCTTTTATAAAATAATTGTTTAAAAAAAATCTAAATGTTATTCCTATAAATTATAGCCTACCGAAAATTGTTTACATTTTCTCTCTGCTCTCGAGATAAACTTAACACCCCTGAGATCTATTAATATAGTCATATTTGTTATTTATTAACTGTTTATGCAACAAAAGCCTCAATATACCTTGGAGTAAATTTTAAAAATAGGTTATATGCATTTATTTACATCTTTTTAAATGTGAAAAGTTTTCGAACGGTGTGTGTTCAAGAATGAATTATAAATACGGTTTTAATTCACGTATAACAAATTCTAAAAGGATTTATGAAATAAATTAAATATTCTTAAAAATTAATTATTTATTCAATTTAATTAGATAAAAGGTACTGTCAACCACTAGACTCCATAATGTTTTCAATAGATAATAAGCTATTGAAGAGTAAGTAAAAAAATTTAATATTTATCAATAAATATTATTTATTAATATAATAAATATTATAATTTTTCATTAAATTATTTATTTTAATTGAAAAACTGTTTGTTTTAACCATGTAAGGCTTAAATAGTAAAATGAACTCTAATATAGAGACAAATGTATCGAATTTATGTTATACGTGATAATACACAGTTTGACCTCCGCTTATTTTTCAATGTACAAATAAAATGTACAAAATGGTAAAATAAAACTGTAATGCTTGCAAAGACAATTGTTGAAATACGTATTGCAAAAATATCTGGGATGCATGTGAGTTAAAAATCAGTCCAACACAGGGTAGTTGCAACTGTCACTTTATTCACAAATCTTCAGATTGACACACACATATCAAAACTTGGACAATAACAGCACAGACAGAAAACACAGGACTTGCGCAGATTAGTGACACATGTACAGAAACGAAACAGCAATTTTAATGACAGTCAGGTGTAACAGCAACATTCAGCTCGTCAGTTTAATAATTCTCACTATGTACAATTTCCATAGTAATACTCTGCACTTTCAAGACAGACTCCGAATGCTCCAACAAATTCACTCGGCCAAGCAAGCGTCAGTTTCTCGGCAAGTCCACTCGTCCAAACGACGACCGCTTCCCAGTCGATCCTCAAATGCCGACGCCAAAGACAGACTACTGACTGAGATTTCCCGTGTTCTTATACTCATTTCGTCCAGGTGAGATGTCACATGGAAAATTCAGGAAAAGTCCGTCACTTTCTTCCTTATTGAGTTTTCGCCTATGTTTCAGCACATTTTAGAATCTTCAACTTATCATCAAAACCGCCAAGTCACCAAAAAGATCGCCAAATCCATTGCCAAGGTTAAAGGATTAAAGGATCATTGCTTAAACTTTTTTGGCTGACTGACGAAGTTTCTGTAGATGCCTCTTTCTTTAGATAGTTATTGCTGGGAAGCTTCATTTTATGTTCGTAACAATATAAATGAATACTTATATTAAATGAACATATTTCATCGTAATTTGATTTAAAGTATAAATAAATTTGATGAAGAACTTGCCATTTAACACGGATAACAAGTATTTGTTTTTTTTGAAAAAATGTTTATTTTTTATAAAAATATGCTTTCGGAATTATTTATCTAAGGATTTTAAGCATAATGTTTTGATGGTTTTTTTTTTTTTTGTACATTCAATAAGGTTACTGTATACCGTAAGGCATAACAAAAGGGGAAAAAAGAGTATATCTTTGAGAACTATTCATGCGTGAACAATTTGTATCGGTTCATGAAGTTTTCAGGTAATAATAAAGCATTCATAAAAAGTGCCCAATTAAAAGAATAAAAATGAATGCACATAAAAATTATTTTGATCGCTTTGTTTAGAATAAAAGCAATGCATTATCTGCGGGTGTGAATAACTTCCACATAAATAAAGACTTTTTCTTTTGATTCTTCATTTAAAGTAGGCTTTGTTCATAACTAGCGTGCTACGTACAAGAAAATTTTTTCATTTCATTATCAAACATTTTTTTTTCTGTATACATTACACCATAATGGCAAATGAATAGAAGTTTTTGTAAGTACTTTACAGAATTTGCATTCATAGATAAAATAATTATTTAAAAATAAGATTATTTTCGATGCAAATACATATTAAAATTATTTTCAAAATAAACTTTTTTTAATTTACAAATATTGACTATTTCTTGTAAGTAGCAACAAATTTTCTGCATAAGATGTTTTCATGCGGCGGAAAACATTCATTGAAAATAAGAAAAAGTACTTAATCTTATATAATTTCAAAAATTAAATTAAAAAAAAAATAGTTGGTTTATTTATATATTAAGAAAAAAGAATTTTTTTTTTCCAAATATATTTTAATTCATTATAAATCACTTTTTAAAGGAACAAAAAAAACCTTACTACTTTGGAAACACCTACTAATTTTTCACGCAAATAAGTAATAAAGAGATGAATAATTATTAAGGAGGAAATTTAAGTCATTTAAAATAAATTATTTTACTTATTCTTTTATTATTCGCCTTTTCTTAGGATTTGAATGAGATTTTTAATCCAATTAAGCAATAAAAATTTTCATAAAAGCAATTTTTTATTCTATGATTAACTAACAGTCTTATTTGCAAAAAAAAATTACTAACAGTATCTCAAGGCTTTATTGGAACGATCTAGTGAGACTGCGCGATCCAGTTTTGATGTCCCAGAAGAACTATTGCGACCAATAATGAGAATTTCGTCGTGTTAAAAGTTACATTATCATGGAGTGTAGTATGGGAGTCAGGCGAGTGAGTATAAGATCAATGTCATATTTATTGCATAACTAGTGTTCATGATGATATAATTATTACATATGCTCCTTAAGTTTCTCTAGGGGATTGATTGATTGGTAATCAACAATAGACATAGAAAAAAACAGGAGAGACTAAAGTTAAAATTTTGAATAAAGTTCAAGTGACGAGGAATAATTGTAGACTAGCATCCATCTCTTCAAATATCCGTACCTCACTTATGAGAGAAATGTAAGCCTCGACAGATTTTTTCAATTTCTCAACAGATTTTATGTGCATTAGTCCCGCTGTATGTTGGGTTTTTGCGTGGCATGAGGTCTCCAACCCCCGACTCACTAGAAACAATGCCTTACATGGCTCGCATCCATAACCATTAAGATTTAGCTTCAGTAGGAAATTAATTTAATCCTTGAAACTTTTATTACAAGAAATTTTATACGAGAAAATCAAATTACTGAATTTCTTTTCAACAACTGTTGATTAAACTTGTAGTTTCAATTTCTCATTGTCTTTAAGTGTATGGATTTCTTCTTTTACGGAAATATCCGACGTAAATTAAATTCTAATTAAAGACATACACAAAATCTGCGTGATACATTTTTAGAAAAATAAATATTTTCTTTGAATATTCTATACACGTATTTTTATATGTCATTCAATATGATAAAAAAAAGAATCACACATTTTTAAGAAAATGTTAATTTCTTAAATTTCCATATTTAAATCAAGTTAATTTTGTTCATATTTAAATCATAGTAATTTCTTTTAAAAAATTAATTTATTTTTCATAGTATTATTTTATGGATAAATTACAGACGGTAGACAAAATATTAAAAACACTTAATGAATAAAAATCACAAAAGAAACTCTTATGAAACTTTTTAGCTTGATGCAAGTGGCATAGTTAGCTAAGCATACGAATAAGACGAGATATGAACTAAAATTATCAGATTTCAGCTTTCTCAGAAAAGCACGATTATTCAAACTCCTCTTTCAGGGACTTCAGGATAAAACAGACAACATTGTACGCATGAAAATATGAAATGTTTTTCAAATTTGTCAGTATAAAAATATACTATAAAAATAATTAAGAAGCGTGTAACTTATCGTTGATAGAGGATAGAATTATCATGCAAGAATCAGCAAATATTGATATGCATTATTTGAGCGTAATGTAAATCTAGAGCTGAGCACATAACAGATTTAAACATAGGTGGAGACGATTCCATTTCAGGCATGAAGGAGTTATTACTTGTGCAATCATATAAAATACTTCAAATTACTCAGATTAATAATTGCGAATGATACAAGACAATTTAGTATTTATAACATCAACATTCGTTTATCATTACATTTAATATTGTGTATAAGAACATCACTCTTCGAAATAGAACAAAAATAAAAAATGAAATTAGTTCAAATATTAACAAAAATAATAGCTAATGGATAACTAAAGAGATCCAGCTCGTATCAGAAAGTGATCACGCAAGTATGAAACACAGTGAAAAATAACAAGTGTCGGATAACCTCGTAGACATCAGTGCAAGGAAGATTAGAGTGTCCTAAAACGGCCATAAAGATCTCTTACTTGCATTACGACAACGACAATTCGATATATCTTCTACTCATCCTAAACGAATTCAGTAGGTCCCGATCGTTGACGGAATGAAGGAAATCCACACAGGCCATTTTGATTTCTCTCCTAGATCTCCTGTTCTACTGTGTTCTTTTAATGGCTGCACGGATATAAATATTAGTACCACAGGTGCACATGTAGAACATTCACAATTTGCCTATGTGCGCATGCGTAAATGGGTTGTTCTAACGTGCAACCTCATAACTAGGTGAGAAGACTTAGCGATTCCAAGAGGACCACACAAGCAGAACAGTTCGTCGGAAGTTAAAAGTTTTATGACCGGTATGCAAGTCTCATTATTGAGAACAATACCAACAAACGCGTACAGTTTTGTAAATATACTAAAAATGGAGCTTTGATGACTGGAAAGATGTATTTTTATCTGAAGAATCGTCTTTCACTTTGTTTACCACAGCAGGAAGAGTTTATATTCGGGAACGTCCCGTAGAAGCATTCCATCCTAACTGTATGATTTCAATTGTGAAATATAGAAATGAATCTTTGAGGATGTTTGGTGTATATTTTTGAATTCTTTATAAACGATAGTCATTCTGAAGGATTAGTTAAGAGACCAAAACATTTTTATGAACTAGAAGATCACGTTCACCCAACAGTGCAAACAATCTTATTTGATGATCGTCCCTTATGTCAAGCGAACACAATTTTCTCCCGTCCATATAGCAAAATGCAAAACACGCTAGCCTAAAAAAATATGATAATGAAGTAAATAACCTTCATCGGTGACTTCATACTCTAAATTCATGGTTTTTATGGGAACATCTTAAGCTACTAGTAAGAAATTCCTCTACCATCTTCACTATATAATTGGGAGAAATATGACACAGGATAAAAAATATCACCATTTTAGGTACCGTGGTACCATTAGATTGGAGTCGTATAGTTGCTTTCAAAAATGCTATTGGTCGACCAGCACCAAATTACCGTATTAGCCTGAATATAACACGATATTTTTTGACCAATAATTTCCCATCAAAATATTAACTATTGCTAAGTTCGAGGTCTAGACAAAGGTATGTATTTACTTGATGCTTTTCTTATTTTACTTAATTTGTTTTATGTTATTTAATTTTATTGTCATGAATATAACCTGTGTTATTCACTATTTTAAATAAATGCTTATATCATTAAATTATATTTTCTTTTAATTATATTTTACATAAATGAATGGATCACATGAAATTCTTCATTTTTTTTCTAACTATCTTTATAACACATTTTGGTGTCTCGTTAAATTTGGTGTCACATGACATTCAGACTAATACGGTAATAAAATGATAATACAGAATTTAACTGTTTCCACTATTTTGAGGTGGGAGGTCTACAATATGTACTTAATTGCTCTGAAAATGGTCAATAGTGCTGACCTTATTGGCAAAGAGCTGATGTAACCAAAAGTTTTGGACACTGGAATGGCTGCCATAATGAATATTAATCTATTCAGAAATGTTATATTGAAAAATCAAATTTTTTTACAATTGTATGAATTTACAAATACGCTCGAATAACTACTGAATTGAAAAATTCAAATAAGTTCTGAATTCATTTCTTTTTATTCAAACTATCTCCAATTGTTAGTAGTGAACACACACACAATTAAAAAGTGAAATTAAAGAAAAATTACATATTTAATAAGTGTTTAAAATTATGAAAACTAATGAAACCATTTAGGTAGTTAAAAATGCTTTCATTTCAAACATGAATCTAAAAAATAGTTTCCTTAGTGGTATCTACTATAGTCTATCATTTCAAAAAATCCTTTTTAGTTATTAAAACAATTAATTGTAACAGAAAAAAGAAGGGATAATTCTGGTCTTAAACTGTTATATTTCCCCCATCTATGCACCAATATACAATTTTTTAAATAAAAATTATTTTTTTCAATTAATATTTCTTCATGCGCAGTCTAATGTATTTGTTATTCTCAGAGTTACAAATGTTTACTTATAGACAATATTTTGCTATAGCAAATCATAGGTATTTATCGACAATTTTTGCAATTATGCATTTTCATATAATTTTGTTATGTACAACTATATGAAATATTAAAGCTGGTCCATTCAATTGTAACATTTTTTAGTCTTAAGGGGACTTAGTACCTTACGAAATCAAAAGTAGAACATTTTGACAAACTTTTTTCAATTCTTCATAAAACAACGATTTTTGCTCATTTCAGTATGAAATTTGCCAGTTTGTGTAATAAAGTGCATAGTTTAAAATATTGGGTCAAGGTTTACTATTAAATTAATATTTTTTCTTATACAACATGAAATATGCGTACAAAAATTTGAAAAATAAATTAGCTTAAATTACGTTACCTACAAGATGACTTTTGAAAGATGTACAGTAGAACTATAATTCTTATACCAAATTAAAGCTAAATAATGACCTTATTCTGTAAACCTCAAATTTTAAATTTACCTTACATTAAAAAAATTGAAAAATTAAAAAAGTTATCAAGTTTGCATTTAGTAACTTTTTTTTCATGTATCATGTTATAAAATAAAATCTAATCATCCTATTAACGAAATTGAGATTCACAGAATAAAGATTTACAAGTACAACACTCATGTAAAATTTGAAAGCTCTGCATGCAAAAGATTTTTTTTTAATCCTGTGGGAAAGTGTGAAAATAGCAAACTGAGAAAAAGAGGTTTGTTTACATTGCATTACATAGAACAAGCCACTTTAGACATTTACATTTTTTGTTGCACAGGACGTAATAATTGTCGGATTTTGACGCGGTTTGTTTTAAAATGCTCCTAACATTCAGTACTATTTTTTAAAATCAAATTCGAAAAATCGAACTTCTGAACGTACAAAGGTACCTTAAGTCCCCTTAAGGATACCAAAACATGTGGGAGGAAAATAAAATACAGAATTTAAGACCCTTTCTTTCAGTGACACTTGTGTTTTAAAAATGTTTGTATAGCTTAGGAATTTGTGTTACTACTAATAATATTTTAATCATTTTATTGAAATACAAACGCGTTTATTACGGACAAAAAATGTTTCTTTTCCCCTTTGAGTTGAATATAGACATGATTCTTTAGGTATATTTGATTTCAGGTACCATTTTTAACTAATACTTCATAAATATTTATTAAATATTTTACTTCTCCTATTGAAAGTGTTACACAAAATATAGCAAACTTATTCTTTGAAAAATTATAGAACTTTGTAATTCTGGACATTTTAATTTTTTTCTTATTTTTTTAATATAGAATAATTGTTTCTTAAAATTTAAGTATTACTTAGAGAAAAAATAAATTTGGTTCGCAATATGCAAAAGTATCCTTCAAGCATACAAAATTATGAACCTTTTTGTTCATTAGGTTCTTTAAGACTAACCTAAATACAAATATATCTCACAAATTATCTTCATATTCAACTAAGAGGGAAAAAAGATTTTAGTCAAAAAAAAAAATCACTTTTATAATTTTAAAGAATTACTAAAATATCATGGTTAGGCACACTAAAACTCCAAGCTCTACTGATAATTTGAAAGGATATATATCATAAAAACAAGGAGTCTTAGAATGTAATATTTCAAAATTCATCGCGTGTCCAGGTACCCTTAAATAATAACTTTTAATGTTTACAAATTACCTTTATGTATTCAAGAGAAACTTTTATGCTCTCTTTGTAACATTTATGGTTCTGAAATACGGCGAGAATTCAGCTCTAATATGTTTCTAAATTCACTGAATTTTCTACGTCAATGAGCTAACTATATTTCTTGTAATAGTATTTTTATAAATCCAGCATGTTGTACAGAAAGAAAAGAAGTTTAATGACTCGCTCTTCTTGTGAAATTATGCTAATGAAGCTAGATTTCTACTACATAAAAATGCGAATGGAACAAAGTTAGAAAATATTTCTAGTCGTTTATCTCTTTCTACTAATTAGCTTTAGAACTTTTCCACAGTAATATCCGGTTTCGTTTTATAGTAGCTATTAACTTTATAGAGGCGTAAATTCTATTTTAAAGTTTGCTCGTTCACATATTTTAGAATATTTTTTTAAAGATTTAACATACATAGATTGAAACTGTAGCCGTACCTAACATCTAAAATGCATTGTAATTAATAAAACCAAAGTTTCATTCTGTTAATTTAAAAAGGTTTCAGTTTCATCATGAAAGTATTCCTGAAAAAAGAAGTGATTTATAAATGTTGGCGTATAATTACTTCTCAAGATTTAATGAGATAACTAGCTGTGTGGCATGAGTGAATACCAAAAGCTATAACACCATAATAATTAACACCTAATTCTGTTCACATTTTCCCTATTTCTGTTTATTTTTTTAAAAACCCATTTAGAATTATTTGAATCTTAAATTTCTGGAATTATAAAAAAAACATATTTTATTTTGTGTATTATTATCTTTCTTTATTATATTTCAAGTATATAACTAAAGCATCCATCTATCTTATATTTTATTCTAAATTTTAAATTCATACATAAAATGAAACATACAACGGGGAAATTTTCGAGTAGAATATAAATCAAAAAAAAATTTATAACATTTTTTTAAGATGAATGCAGTTTCAAGTAGCATTCAAAATTGGAAAGCAAGAAATAAGATTGTTCCACGTAATCATCAATATACAAATTGCTTACTTATCCTACCTGAATTAAATGTTAGTAAAATAATTGAACATGTACTTTTACTTCAAAATTGCATACTCTCAAGTGCCAAAACTCATGGAATGCATCCTAATATCGTGTGGAACCAGCTTTTGCCTGATGAAATGCACGAAATAGTTGGAAGTCCTCTGAAAAAATATTCATCCATGCTACCTCTACAACCGTCCATACTTGCGTAAATGTTGCCGGTGCAGAAGATTGTACACAAACTGTCCTTTCGATCCTATCCCATACATGTTGTTTGCGATTATTGTCTTGCAGTCTCGGTAAACAAATCATTCTGTGGAATTGTTCATAAAGTTTTTTAAGTTAATCGCAAAGGATTTTGGACCAGTGTCGTGGTGCATTGTCATAATCCGTAAAAATGGTTTTTGACTGCAAATAGTTTCTAAGTAGTTGAACATAAACATTGCCAATCAATGATGGGTTCAGCCTGACCAGAAGAAATATGCTATTCTATATAAACACTGACCACTCTATTAACCCTTTCGGGATGGCACTCCGTGAAGTAAGACGTTCCCTGGGGACAGAGAGGAATCGAAAGGAACCGTCTCACTGGTCGGGGGTTTCGCGGCGCTAAGCCTAACTTTAGAAAAAAATCACACAAAAAAGTTTTCGTCCTGATGATAAAATTTCTGGTAAAATTTTAGATTATTATTGAAGTTGTTATTTATTTTAAAATTGGCATTTTTAATAATCTTTTTTTTCTTTAATTAAAAAAAATGTATATAAAGAAGGGCCTATTTTGAGAAATAATTTTTAGAAGTGCTATTGAAATTATTCCGAAGTTTTATTGAAAAAATACATCAATAATCTTTAAAACTAATAAAAAATATACTATAAAGGCTACTTACAAGAAGAAACAAAACTTAAAGTAAAGACCGAGTGCAGTAATTCTCGAATCTTGGAGAAACGCTAAGTCCTGTTTTGTCTGTCTCTAACAAAATATCAGCTCCAGAAGCACTAGAAATATTCCTTTCAAAACTTCTAGAAAATTAATTACTCTCTCATCATCAATTGGCTCGTCGACCATGTGAGTACACTCTTCTGATAAAGAACCTTTTCTCGCAATTATGAACGTCAAGGCTTTCCAAAATAAAAAGGAAAGTAAACTGAATACATCCAAAAGCAACGCAAAGCCAAACAGTACTGACAGTAAGTCTCTGAAAGGAAAGAAATAAAAATATATTTTGCAAAAACCATTAAAAAGGCATTCGGAGAAAAACGAGGAACACTATTGTACATTAATGGACATTTAAAGATCCGAGCTTAGTTTGTTTACATTACACTCTCCTTCCTCACTCACAACACCTGGCGAGCGAAATGCTGAATTACAAAAGACTGTGAACAAACTGAAAGTCAAGATCTTAATACTACTATTCAGTACAAAAGTAATGGACACAGAACGCCATCTAGAGATATTTAGAAAGTGTTCCACCTTAAAATGCGTTTACGTATCGATCTGCCCTTGAGTTCATTCTGAAGTGATGCGTATTTGGTACGTTCGGCCGTGAACAACGATCGCGAGGGATGCGTATATGGTACGTTTATTTCGAAAGGGTTACGTGCATTTTTGATAACTTGGATCAATAGCTAAATATCTTGAAAGGTATGCACTCCTCTTTGCCTCTGCAAACTGGAATCGTGACTCTTCTGATCTGACCCACCCATATTTTTCAAGCTCTCTTGAGTCTAACCTATATATTCACGAACACAACATAGGTGCAGAATCCGACGACGTGTTGTTCGTAATGGTACTCGAGTTGATTATTTGCTGCCATATTCCATCAAAACTTAAGTTCGTTGCTTTGTCCTCAAAGATACGTCTGTCATATATCCTAATCTGATTATTGGCGTTATTTGACATAGAGTTGCTTTTCTTCTAACACTGACTACTCTATGCAAATCTCGCTTGTTTTAGATCATTAAATAGAAGTGTTCGATCACTGCGTTATCCATGATAAGACACAGTGCCTGACGATGGCTACATTATATACAAATTGAATTTTGTATATACTGTGGATCGAGGAATGTCGAATTCCCTAACAATTTCCAAACGGAATATTCAGCATTCCTCTTCAAATTCTATTAACGCCCATCTTGAGCTCGTGATTATGTCAAAAACTCTTCTACACTGATCGGTTGAGTACAAATGAAAGCCTTGACAAGGCATTGTTCATTTTTACATTCGTTACGCGATGTCTTTGGGATATAAGCATATCGGGTGTAACACACGGATTTTAATACTTCAATGTATGTATCAAAAGAAATCCTTGCTATTTGATTTAAAACTAAGTTTGTTCTACTATCGTCAAATAGATTTGCATCCCAATTTATTTAAAAACCTAGTGTTCCATCAAAACTAAACAACTAATTCATTTCTTTAGGGCCCTTGATATAAAGTAAACAAAAACATTATGATAGTGAAATATCTATAAAATATAGAAGATAATAATCAAAATATCATGATATATTACATATATTATTAAATTTGTATTCAATATAGAAGTTATAACAAAATTATATTATTAATTTAATAATCAAAAAAAGAATAATATATCTCTCTAATTTTTAATACTGGCAATTTTTTTAATAAATCGTTTGAGATGATCTACTTATATTTAGTGTGTATACGTAGAACCCCTCTGAATTTTGACTCTAGTGAATATATATAAATAACTTTTACTTTTAAATTTAATCTCTGGTTTAATGAAATTTAACATTACATGATGGATTTGTACCGAAAGTTTAAATTAATTTATGAAAGAGAAATCCCATTTACAAGAATTCAATTTGGTTATGAATACACACATACGAATCAGCTGTATTTATTTGAGTAAACCTTTAATTATAATGCTTGGAAAAGTGAATGGCTTACCTCGAAAAGGAGTGGGAGGAACTTTCAAAGGACTCCAGTGCTGAATGATTTATGTTATCTTGAATTATATAAAATCGAAGAGTAAAATATAAGTGTATAGTTATTGTTATTGCTATTAATTGTACAGGTTGTTACTATTACGCACTGTTAACTGTCTTCACATTTTTTTTTCTATCTTTCAACTACCGGAGTCTTTTTACTAAACATTTCTATACATCTGGAATATTTCTACGTCGCTTTTGTATAACTTGATTATATTTAAACACTACATTTTCTAAAGTTAACCTAATTTAAATAACTTCGTTACATTTGGTTGGAAATGATCTGGAAACTCAAATATAAAGTCTATAAGAAACCATAAATGTATGTTATGGGTAGATTTGCGAATATCCTATGTTACATGCAGATCGAAATTTATAAAAGTAATGTATAAATACAATTACTAAATTTAAAATGTAATTAAATGTAATTAATTATCTCTAGTGGGCAACCTGCTTCAAATTCAAAAGTAATAAAGAAACATGTTCACAGATTCAATGTTTGATTAAAATTCGAATTATTTTAACCTTTGTGAACTAATGAAAAAAATGGAAACAGTAATGTTTTTTTACAAACACAATGCCAGAAATCAAAAGAAATTTTATTATTTTCTTTGTCATCTTAATTTTCATTGCACTTTAAGAAAAATTTCAAAACTGCATTGAAGAAAGGGCAAATTAAAGAAAGTTTCGCACACTTTCATTTGTCATTTTAACACAAAAAGTCCCTTTTCTTTCTCATTTGCAATGCTGAAATAGTTAAGCTTTATTGAACTTTCTGAGATGCAGAGCTTTGAAAGTTTGTACCAAAAAAAGAAATTTGGTGCGATTCAATTTTAAACCTATTCCAAACAGATGTTGCTTCTTGAAAGTGCTTTCTCTTCTCCTGCTATTCAAAGTCCTTTTCTTCCGAACTCGAATAAAACTTCTATCCTATCCATGAGAAATTCTACAAAGTATTTTAACATTTTAATGAAAAAATTTGTAGGATCATTTCGAAGCGTTTATTGTTGAATAAAATAAAATAACACAAATAGCAGATAAAAATGGATTATGCGTATAAATGCGGATTCAAGTTTTTTCTTAAGCTATTTCATCTGAAAATATAAATGCCATTTTGTATAATTCCCCATCTTATGCATCAAACGCACGCACACATATACATATAAACACACACACACACACACACACATATATATATATATATATATATATATATATATATATATATATATATATATAATTAAAATGAAAATTCGTTGATGTAATAAAATAATTAAAATAAACTGAAAAAAATTATAGGAGCATAAAGTAAACCTAAATGTAATTTCTAAAAATTACAATGAAAATTTAGATATATAATTTTTTTACTTTAAGCAAAAAGTAAAAGAAGGATGGGATACTATTTTTAATTGCGAAAATCTAGATGAAAGAAAATTATCCTACAGAGCAAATAAAAAAGAGAAAAAATAAATGACAAAATAACAAGAAAGTAAATCTCTAGAACTAGCCAAGCCCGGAAAACAAATAAACCATAATCGAAAATGAAATACAACATTTATATATTCTGAGTTTAGCTTACGGTAGATCAGCCCTTTTAACATGCCTTACAAGCCAAAAATTCAACTGCAGAAAAATATTATATAAAAATATCAAAATTTCATGAAGTTCAAAAGATTGCCAAATTCTAAAATACACTAAATTGCTTGAAAAGATAACAAGTAAAAATATGTATCCATAAATATAAATTCCAAACATTAACGCAAGAAAGTCGGGAAAAAAACAAATCGATTTTTAAGCAACCAGTTTAGAAAATATTAAAAATTTGCATAACATAAGAAATAACATCAACAAATTAACTGTAACACTAACAAACCAATATTTTTCTAACCTTGTGAAAACTGAAAGTATAGCTACGTCATCTATTCGACGAAAGTAATAATTTTCTGAAAAAATTTTAAAGGTTTAAATTAGCACAAAGGGGGAAAAAAACACAATTTGAAAATAAAAAGCAAAATTTAAGAAAAAAATGTATTCAATACAAAAATTCTATAGTATTTTCTTAACTCAAACAAAACTAAAAATTATAAGTATTATATTTCATATAATTATTTTAATATAATTATCTCTCTCTCTCTGAAAGGAAATTTTACCCCTAAGAGCCAATTTTCTTGAACTTGTCCAAATTATTATAAATATGATGTGGTTCAGACACTAATTTAATATTACGTATAGTTTGGTTATAATACAAATTAAACTTCCAAAAATATTCACTGTTGAAGAATACCCAAATAAAGGAACTTTATGAGTACTGAAGCAAAAAATTTCTATTTTATAATATACATTACGCGAAATTTTATTATTTCTAATTATAAACATTTATCCATGTACTCAGCTTCATTTATATTAATGTTAGTGCATTAACCTATATCAGCACAGTTTTTTTATAATGTTAGTATTCTCCAATTTACCTATAATATTTTGTACATTCATTTGTAATTTTTTAACAGAAATAGTAATATATATATGACATTATATATATATATATATATATTTCAAACATTAATTATAGTTTAAAGTTATAGTAGGCTTGCATGTGAAGTTTTCGGGGTTTATTTTGATTGAAAACATTGAAGCAATTTAACATTATTATAATTTATATCAAATTTCCTATAACATGCAATAATTATATTAAAAAGTTCTTTTTATTTATTACTCATATTTTTTCCTCTATCTGTACATATATATATATATAAATAAACACTGACTTTTCCCTCCATATACTCTCGAAGATAAATGTAGTGACGTGCGTAAGATTTTGCAAAATGTGCATCAATAAATTTTGAATTATTCTTCTAAAATTTAAAGTTAGTTGGGTTAAAGTTAGAAAGTAAAGTTAGTTAGTTAGTTATTTAAAGTTCTTGTTATTTCTTGATGAATGTTTGTTGTAGTTTATGTATATTCATTCCAATCTACCAATTCGAGTTAAAGAAAATTGTATTTGTGGCCTCAAAAAAAAATGTAAGTAATGTGCTTGAATTTCATTTCAAAATCGGAAAAAGTGTTTTCCCAGTTAAATTTATAAATTCTAAAAAGTGATGTATAAATTTAAATATTATAAATTTTGCTTCATTTTTTCACAAAATTATACTAAAATTTCTTTTAATGGGTAATTAGCATCAGTATAAAAATGTCCTTTTTTCAAAGATTGAAGTGACTTAAACTATTTTTTTTTTAACTTTACGATTTATAAATTGAACAGAAAAAAACATTTATTTCCACATATGTTTATAAAAAATTTTAAACATGCATTTCGAAAATGAAAGATACAATACTACATGTAATACGATTGTGATTGCTTACAAAAATCTCATTGGAAGCAATACGAAGGTTACTGGCGATTATCTTCTTAATTTTGAATCTTTGACAAGTGACGAGAACGACACCTGAGCAGGCACCTAATTCCCCAAACTTCCACGGAAGGACTAAACAGACTAAATGTGCATCAACCTTGCTATAAGGCGAGTCCTTATAAGCATCAAGACTTAAACCCATGACTCAACGAAAACCGAGATCCTCGACCATGACCACTAAGCTACCGCAGCCGCAACATTAGATGTAAGACATTGAGCAAGAAATTGTTTTAAGAATATAATCTTGTAATTGTACTCTTTTTAACACTCGGGAACTTAGGAACATATGGAAGTAAAACAACTAATATTAAAATAACCTTTTTTATGATTTTAACCATTTTTATTTTCTTAAATTTCTTTTCCTTTTTTAAATTTCTATCTTGTTTAAATTTTCAATCGTTAATAAAACACTTTTTATATTCATCCACTCAAGTTCAGATACATTTTTTTAAACTTGTAGTGGATGACACTTGATGTTAATACAGTTTCTTCCAATAATAATTAAATTTAATTGGTGAAAATGCAATTTACCCAGCCATTTGGCACGATTTCAAAAATTGCCAAACTTAGCGATTTTTTTTGGCTGAACGTTAAGTCTGCGAAGCGGTAGCCACATTTGGCAAAATACTGCCAAATAATTCCTGTCGCCAAGGCTGATTAGGCTAAACTGTAATTCAACCATTTAATTTACTGGATGAATTTACTTTGCCACTTAATATTGTGATTCTGTCATATGTATATACATATTTATATTAATTGTAATTATTTAATAAAAAGTAACTAAAATAAAAATTTTCTTTGTTGACCTAATTAGGAAGTGACTTAATTTTTTTTTAATATTACTTGTTTATTATTTATTAAAACGTTTTTCTGAATTTCACTTGGTGTGTGTGTGTGTGTCATCAAATTTTCGATCGTTAATTTAACCAACTTCCCATCAAGCTAGAGCTTTGAAATTTTGAGAATCGTTCGTACTCGCCTAACAATGCAATATTTAGACGTTTGCGACAAGTTTTAACTCATATTTTCTTTAATAATGCAGTTTAGCCCAAACACTTGGCGCGATTTCAAAAATTGGCACCAAACTTGGCGGTTTTTTTTTTTTTTTTTTTTTTTTTTTGGCTGAGCGTTAAATCAGTGAAACGGAACAGGGTAGCCACATTTGGCAAAATACTGCCAAATAATTCTTGTCGCCAAGGGTAAACCTTTTCTGAATTCTGGTTCCCATTTTTTTTAATAAAATGACTTACAAACTTTCAAATGCATGTTTTGATTTTATGAGTATTATGAATTTCTTAATATGCTCACAAATGTATCTTTTTAAGTAAATTTTAAAGTTAAAAATAACTAACAGTTTTAACTAATATTTCAATAATTTTCTTTAATATACTTTGCTACCATATAAAAACGTTATTTTTAAAAACGTTGGTTTTTATATCGAATTATTTATTTATTCATTTGTTTTCGTACAAACTCATTTTGATTAAAATCAAATTTCTTTTATACGTAAATCATTTTTCATCGCAAATGCATATTTGAACAAATGTATCTTTCATAGCGTTCATCAGAAAACTTGGATCGAATTACTACTGAAAATTACAGCACTAATGTTATGCTTTTTATTCTAAAAGGATTTAACGTCAAATCACGCAACTTAAGATTAAGTTGTGACTCGAAGAAAGAAACAACTCTCAAATTCTACTCCACATACTTTAAACTTATAAAGAAAAAAAATATCAACTATATTTAAGCTGGGCAGGTCTCTACAGTTGTCACATAGGCCATTATTGGAGTAAAGTAGAAAATATGTATTTGTATCACGATTATAAAAATGAGTGATAAGGATGATATCGGAATCTTTACGGAAGTGTGGAACTCGGGGATTTGGCTCTGAAAAGCAACCTCAAGAATTTTAAAAAACGTTTTAAGCTACTCTTGTGTTAAACTACCGATAGAACAGTCATTTAAGTTATATTACCAGAATTATAATTCAGGGGTCTCACAAAAAACATGGATTTAGTACATGACACCATAAAACGAATTTAAAAAATATCCATTGCTAAAAAGATGATATAAATTTAGGACAAAATATAATTCATAAATCATTCTTATTTTCAATGAATCTTTTTTTAAAGTAATGTATTTTGTAATCATATGTGAATATAAATAGTTTTTAAATATATTTTTGAAAATGATTCCTTTAAATTCGGCAGTTTATTGAATTATAAAGCAAATGCTAAGCTAGTAGCTCTAATATGCGGATATTCTTACATTCGTGCTTGGATGAAAAGCTTTCAAATGGTCTATCAAATGTGAATATGGTTTCAATT
>BMAW01089799.1:0-37870 GCA_019974015.1 Nephila pilipes
CTCGTCTCTTCGCCACCGGTCGGAATAATTTACATACATGTTAATATTTTTAAAAGTATTCAAAAGAGCTTTCGAAAACTAGAAGAAGAAAAAAACCCTCAGTTATTTTTAAAATTTAAAATATATTGATGTAATATATCCAGGAAGTTCTAACAGACAATTCTCAATTAAAAAATGGAAATATCTTGAATCTTAGTAACAAGTTGGAAGTACTATTTTCGTTTCTTTTCGGAATATTTATTTGCTCAAAAAGGACACCGCCTATTATTTCATTCTTAACTTGTGTTTGTCTTCAACGTCTCAATTTATAGCGAGAAAATAAACTAAACACGAACGTTTTACTTTTTGTGCTAACGACCAATTAAATCTCGGAAAGAAAACAACATAATATGCCGCATCTTTTCTTTACTCGCAAAAAAAAAAGGGAAGAAAATAGGAGTGACAATGTATTTAAAATTAGACTTATATTCATCCTAAAAAAAGAACGCCGTATTTACTCTTACTGTTTGTTATTTTAATAATAATTCCGTCTCGTATTCAGAGCTCATTAAATTTAAACGCTAATAACTCCGTTGATTTGCAAAACAGCTCCGAATAAAAATCCCAAACATTTAAGGGAAATTTAAAAAAAAAAAAAAATGTCACAAGTTTCGCATTTTTTTTCCCCCAGTTTGTTATAAAATATCTGTAATTGAAACCCATATTTTCATTGGGTCTGGATATGTAAAAAATATTTTTTATAAAAAAATTGATAATCAAACCTATAAATATAAAGAAGAAATGAATATCTCTTAAACTTTTCTTGTTTGTTTTTTTTTACTAAGAAATAATACGAAAACTTCTATAAACGACTTGTTTAAAAAAAGTATCGATAAAGGCAATAAATTTTTGAAAACAACTAAAAAAAAGTTTAAAATCATCAATATATCCTCCAATATATTTGACCACTGTAAATAGTTAATGTAGTTACAGTTAATACTCAGTACTTATTTCAGATTTAAAGTGAAAAAAAGAAAAGAAAAGAAAGAAAGATTGCTATTCAGAATTTGTGAAATACTTTTCAACATTGTTTTAAAAATGAAATAATTCCTTCGAACGAAAAAATGTGATGTGGTCATGGTCGCGAATTCGTTGTCGGCGTTGTTTCCTCCGAGTCGTGTGTCCGAGCCTTGATGCTGCTAAAAACAAGCCATAAGCTTGGTTGATGCATGTAAAATCTGCCAGGGTCTTAAATCCTTTTATTAATATGGTATGGAAATTTAGAGAGGGAGGTGTCAGTACAGGTGTCGTCTTCGTCATTTGAGTGAGGCTCAAAATTACGAGGTCCGTCCCAATAGTTGTTGTGTTGCTTCTCAGAGCAACATCAATAATCAATCAATAAATAAATTAAAAAAAAAAAAAAAAAGGAAACTTTGTCAAGCAAATGGAATGAATTTTTATTGAAATAATAATGAGTTTTTTTGAATAATCAAATGTATAAATTAATAAAAATGAGGGTAATCAATTCATTTACGCGCAATCAATAATTTTGAAAGTTGAGTGAATAAATTTTGGAATTCCAGGCTGCCTCGAACTACGAAACTCTATACTCGTATAAAGCGTGCGAATAAACAATATAATTCTGAATGTAGGTTATTTGTATTAGATATCCCAAGACTCAATTAAATTTTAAAAAAAAACAAATACAGTACTTAGGTTATTTTAACTGCATGACGGATTCTCCTTACCATTCTCTCTAGTGGTTCATTATACTTTGTTTTTCGGACGCTTTCCAACTGCTCGTTTTTACGTTCAAAGCAACGTTCAATTTAGCCTATACACCTTGTAATTTTGAATAGTGATCAGATTTTGAGAACGACACCTGAGCAGACAACACTTTACCCCTCATGGTTCATAATTTCTATCTTTTACATTTCAGTTCTTCCTAAATATAATATTTTTAACGCGTGCTACCATGGTGATGTTTTTAGAAAATGACGTCAACTAAAATGCGTGGGTATAAAATAAAGAATATATGATATTAGGTTCAAAAGATTGATATTATAATATATTATGACAAAATAATTACATTCATTTTGCTCATGGTATATTTACATTAATAAGGTATATTTAATTTAATATCTCACCGTCTGCTTTTATTTCAATATACGAACAGAATATTATTCTCTACTTTAATAATTTATCGTTTGCTCTTATTTTAAGATTCAATTTAATAATTGATTTTCATGACAGGATGGTAAGTTTTTATTCCTTTTGTTGTTAACATTGGAAACGGTTTTGTACTTTACAAAATGTTTTGCATGTGAAAATAAAATTGCATTAGGAATATGAAGATAGTATTTTCTTTTCTGGATAATAATTGCTTCTGTGGAGCTTGGGGTTCGGAAGAACGCTTATTTTCGATAATCAAGAATTATTTTGAATAATTCTAATTTTTAGAGAGCTTCAAAAGGGAAAAAAATGTTAACTCAAGTTAAAATGAAATTACCAAAGCAAATATTTGTGTTAATTTATCTTATTTTGTATTACGCTTTTAAAAATTGTTTGTAACAAAGAGTTAGAGCTATGCATTGACAATTAATAGTGAAACCAAATTTAAACCTGACCTTTTCCATTTGTTAAATAAAAAATATTATTTTCAAAATATTCCCAGAACTTACAAAGAAATCAACTAATCTTAAGGAAATATGAAATATTTAAAAAATTAACTTCAACATTACTAGAAAATAAATTACTTTAAATTTACATGTAATTGATATTCTTATAGTTTGAATAGAAATTTTAAACAAAAAGTGATGAAAAAACAAAGAAATTTCCTCCATAATCTACGAGTATGCAATATAAAAATGCACGAGAAGCCTTTTTTATAAAATTAATCATGTTTTTACTATTACAAATTGTCTTATTTAAATAATAAGTAAAACAAAGCCTGTATACTAGCTGTGAGAATTCGTCAGTTCAGTATAGTTTGAAAGAAAATTACTTAGGTTTTTTTTTTTTAAGTTCGACAATGTACGAGGGTTGCTATTTATATTTCTGGCCTTGGCAACAGTAAGTGTTGCTAGGCGACCGCAGACGATTTTAATCGAAAGTTTGATATTTTTAAACATAAATTCAGCAAACGATTTACCATTATAGCTTTATTTGTGTTGTTGACAGTAAATTGAAAAGTTCTTCTCTGTCAAAAAATGGAATTGAATCGTGAACATTTCCGTGCCTTTATTTTTCATAACTTTCGACGTGGATTGTCAAGACAAGAGTGCTTCGATGAACTTAATTCTTTATACAGCGATAAAGTGCCATCCTACAGCACTGTAAAAAATTGGTATAACGAATTTAATCGTGGTCGATGTTCGATCCAGGACGAATCCCGTGCAGGTCGTCCAAAATCCGTTGTTGTGCCAGAAAAGATCAATGCTGTGCGTGAACTGATAAAGCAAGATCGTCATGTGACATACCGTGAGATAGAGGCGTCTTTGGACATTAGTATGACTAGCATCAATAAAATATTGCATGAACATTTGAGCGTAAAAAAAATTTGTTCGCGTTGGATCCCGCATAATCTGACAAACGCTCAAAAAAAGGCTCGTGTCGATTGGTGCAAGGAAATGTTGGAAAAATACATTCAAGGTACATCAAAGGCTGTGTATAACATCTACACAGGTGACGAATCATGGATCTATGCATATGAGCCGGAAATAAAACAGCAATCAACTGTATGGGTCTTCCAAGATGAGGCAAAACCAACAAAAGTTGTTCGAGGAAGAAGCACATCGAAACAAATGATTGCCTGTTTCTTCGGCATTAACGGTCATGTGGCAACAGTGGCGTTAGAGCAACGCAGGACGGTCAATTCTGAATGGTACACGACCATTTGTTTGCCAGAAGTCATCGGAGAAATTCGAAAAAAGCAGAAGAACAGGCGAATCATTCTTCATCATGACAATGCGAGCTCTCACACATCGACTCAAACAAAGTCATTTCTGACGGAGCGAAAGATCGAACAGATGGGTCATCCGCCGTACAGCCCTGATTTGGCACCCAATGACTTCTTCTTATTCCCACACATCAAAAATAAATTACGTGGACAACGATTTTCGACCCTCGAAGAAGCGGTTGATGCATTCAAAACGCATGTTTTGGAGTTACCTCAATCGGACTGGAAAAAGTGCTTTGAAAATTGGTTCAAACGCATGCAAAAGTGTATTGATCATCATGGAGAATATTTTGAAAAACAATAAAACCAATTTCGATCCTACATATTTGTTTTTTCATTATTAGGACAGAAATATAAATAGCAACCCTCGTAGCTGTTAAAATGGCCATTAAAAGTTCTCATAAAGCGAAATTAGTACTTTTTAAGTAAAACCTTCGTTAAAGCAGCGAATCGGCTGTTATATGAACATCATTATTGCATAACACTATATTTTGTAATATAAGTAAAAAAAAAATTTTAAAGCTTTTATTTGCAGATGGACTAAAAGTTATGAAGATAATTTTTTTAATAGTAAAATGATAAAATAATTTATAAAAGTTTGAGATGCTCAACTAAGATTCCCAGATAATTATTGATAAATTAAGTACCATAGCTAATTATTTATATACAAGATCATAAGAAACATTAACGCCCCTCAGGCTTTTATAAATTACATATTATGTTACATTTAAAAATAATTTTTGTACTTTTACTCCATCTTTAAATAAAAGCTGGATTTAAAAATATTTTTTACTTACATGTTTTTTAGTTTGTTAATTTAAGACTAGAAAGCAATTATGTAAATTTTACGTGTGTGCAAAAATTTAATTCAATTGAACGTTGTTGAATACAAGGCCCGATTAAATTTTTTTAATGGACAAGAATTCTAACATATCATTGAAATACGATGCCGGTGAGCGGTGGTTTTCGGACTATCATCCTGTTGTCCAGGGTTGAAAATTTACGCATGTGATTAAAATATTTCGAAACCGACATTGCTGTTTATTGACATGTAGCCATTGTTGATTGAACTATCTTTCAAATTTGAGAGTATTTATTAATAAGCCCGAATTTAACTAAGAGACATTTTTGAGTTTTATCTAACTTTCTGCCATATTACTAAAAAGGTATAAAACATTTTTTTCTCGTTCGTGATACTGTTTCTAGTATTTTATTTTGTAGGAAATAAAATTCTCCTGGCTATATTCGAAATTATTAATGCACAATCATTTCCTTGAATCCAAAAATTCCTTGTTTTATTAGAAAAAAATAGACATAATGGATTGCTAGAATTTTAGTAGCAAATGAAACTGCTATTTTAATAGAAGTCTTTCTGTTATCATTTGACAAGGAGCTTGTAGAGGTTATATAATAGTTATTTTCGTAATATTAAAAATTATATGCTGTATCACTTACTGTTCCCATAAAAATGAATTTCTGACCATACTTCAATTGCAAAGTAAATTTTTATGTAAGGGCTTCAGATATCATTTTTTAAAGAATAATTTTGCGCTGAAGGTACATTTTCAAAATTATTCTTAAAATTTCTTTTTTTCTTTGTGTCAGGACTGCTCGCTTACCTTCAAGTTTCATAGTTGAGAATTACCGATGTAATGGAATGCATTGCGGCTTTCCTGAGAATTATTCAGCGGCAAACGCCGGTTTGTGAGGGTGAAAAACGGCATCTCGGAACTTTTTACGAGATGTTGGCCATTTTAGGGTGAGAATGGAATTAAATGATATCAGAGTGTAGCAACACAAAAATTACGAATTAAAATATAGATGAATATTTTTAATATATTTAAAATAGAATGTTATATTATTTGAGAATTAAGAAAACACAAAAAAGTATATATTTTTAATAATATATTATCCAAAATTTTATGTACATGTTAAGTAAAGTAATATAAATTCAAAGGAACTTCGTTTTGAAGACTTGATTAATTCTTGAAGTAATTGAATTGATCTGATTTTTACTATAAAAATCTAGATCTAGTATTTCTGAAATTTATTGAAATATGATTGATTCATTTCGACATAAATCATATACATAGCCCAGAAAACTGTTAGCTATTTCTAAAAATCTTACCAATTTTTATATGTGATTTATGACATTTTAGTTGGGTTTTGCTACATTTACGAACAAAATCTATTATTAAAACTAATATCTAGATTCTGCTTCATAATTTAACAGGACTCAAAATATAATTGCACTTTAATATGACATTAAAAAGTTACTGCACTTAATTAAGGTTTAATCATTCGTAAATAAACCTTAAACATATCGCTATAAACTTTTAGTTATAGCTGACTTTTCTTGAACTATTACAAAAACGGAAGCACACACACGCACCCGTGCATAAGTCTAATTGCTTGAAATAAATCACATTAATCATGAAATAAGTAGCACATTCATGATTAATAAGTAATTCTGAAATAATTATGCATGTTATAATGCATAGGCATTTTTCAAATGCACTAATGGCATTTTTAAAAACAGTAATTATTTTTACGCAATTTTATCTCCTATATTTTTCTTCTTAATAGAGATTATTAACTGAAAGGGAATCCAGAATTTTTGAAAGATTCTTAAAATCCAACCATCATCCGAGGACAAACAATCTCATGGGAGTAATTTTATCGTGATTTTATTAATAAAACGAATGAAATTTGAAAAAATTATTAGATTCAAAATATCGTAATGGTGATTTTATAGGTCATTTAGATAAGATTTATGATTTTAAAAGTTAGAAACTTTGAAAAGGCGCTGCTTAGACATTTTAATGCTGCCTTAAAAACATGTTCAATTTTATAAATATTTCAAAATTTAAAATTAAATAAAAACAATAAAGCATGTATTAAATTAAGTACAAAACATCACTGAAAATGTTCATACCGTGGTTGTATAGCAGCATAACTAAGAATAATTTAAATTTATTTATATTTTTTTCTATATACACTCTAAAAGAAAATATAAATAACATCTGAATTAATAATTTATTTAGTTAATAAATAAATCAGTCAAATAACATGTAAATCAATACATAAGATAGCATATTTTGCTTAAGTTAATTCTTAATTAAAATCATTAAATCTTAGTTTCAATAAAACAAAAAAAACAATATTCTATGAGATATTGTTTGCACACATGTCTTAAGAATATTTTATTCATAAAATTTTTAAAAAAAATATTTTAAAATAAATTTTGGAGCAATTTGGGTATATTTAATAAGGTGAACTTTATTTTCTGTTATAGTTAAATTTCATTTCTGAAAAAAAATGAGAAAATAAAAAAACATTTAGAAGAGGAATTGAAGAGTAAGTTTCTTCATAAGAAAAAAAAAATAGTCTTACTCTTTCATTAGAACGCTTGGTTAAAATTATAAAAGTAGCTTTTATCAATACAGTGAAAATAATAATGTTAAAATAAAAGTGAAAATTAATTAATTATTGATTAATTATTGTTTTTAACTGATAAATAATGTTTGAAACTTATCTACACATACATGGCTATTTCAAAAATGTTTGCTCTTAAAAATATTTAAATTTTTTAAGTATTTCTTCACTAATACCAATGAGGTCATAAATAAAAGTTTAAATCGTATAAGTTATAAAAGTTGAAGTCTGTATCATTTTCATTAAGTATAAGATTCAGTATCCAAATAATTATAATTTATGTGTAAAACTTTTAACTGTTTATAGGTAGAAAAATAGTGAGAAAACTTACAACACATGTATTTATTTAAATAATCGGATCGAAAAAATTTAATTTACTTCTGCAGCAAAATAAACTTAAAAATTAGTGCAAGAAATTTTAAAAAGAACGTAATTCTGAGTTTGCTAGTTTTCCAAATAACTGTAAATTAATGTCGATAAAAGATTTTTAAAAGGGATTAAATGATTAAATAAAAAGGATTAATGATTAAAGTTCTAACTCTCATATTTAAGTAAGTTTTGTATTATTTTATTCTTAGGAATACATATGGTAGAATGTACATTTCAATGAAGCTAATGCTAATTACCTTACTTCAAAATTATTCTCAATTTATGGGAAAATGGAAAGTACAACTCCACTTTTTCTTGTGAATCTTCAAAGTAATTTGAAGTGTGACCAGAATAAACTTAGTTTTCTTGTTGGAAAAAAAGCAAATTCCAAGCGCAAATGAATTATGTAAGTAGATAATAAATAATGAGAAACTGAAGAATAATAAAAATCAATAAATAAAAAAAATATATAAGAAAAGAAAAGAAACTACTTAAAAACTCATAAAAAGTTCTACAACCAAGAATCAAACAAACAAACAAAAAAAAACCATAAAGAATTATTGCGTTAAACGATTGCTATAGAATAAAAATATTACATAATATTACGAGATATTTAATGCTTTATATTGATATTAAAAACTTAATTGCATTTAATTTAATCTTTATATGGGATCCATTGGTAAACTTGAGTAGTTAAAGGAGATTAACTATTAATAAAATAAAATGTATGAATGCAACATGTTTTCGAATATTGAAGAGATTGAGGAGTTTTTATTAACAAGGTCAAAGGAACGTTAAGGGTAATTAGAAAAAATTTTACAAATTGAAAAGCATAAAAATTCAAAGTTATTGAAAAAAAATTTATAAAGAATTATATGACCTTAAAATAATTATGTAAAAAGTGTAAAGAGCGAAAAATATAAATATCAAACAAAAGATATCTTGATTGAATATAAAACTTTTAGTGAAATATTTTTAATTTGTAAGTATTAAATTTATTATGTTAGAAATAGAGACGAAAAATTTCAGAAAATAATCAGTAAAAAGTAGTACAACTTATAATTGAAATTTACAAATGAATTAAACTTAGTAAATAATAATCCAAATACTACGCATGTGTAGAATTTTTCAAATTTTTACTCATTCGAACAATGCTTTTAAGAAATATTTTAATAATGATTGGTGGGGAAAGGGATAACACCGCCTCCACATAGGTAACATGCATACACGCAAACGTATACATATAAACGTAGTACTTGTTCCGTAAACATTGATACCATTCATCAGTGTTAAGATTAAGATCAGATGTTTTTCAATGATTGAGCAAGAAACTTTTTTTTAAGAATACCTGCTTAAAAAATATATCCCGGTGTTGACCGGGAAAGAAAAAGAAGAAAAGAGGTGTGTAGTCGAGTTTTTCTTTGAAATTTGAATCTGGGATAGTTCAATTCAATGCGGACTCATTTCGAAAATTATTGAGTGAGAGAAATCAAATTGAATCCTCCCCCCCGAAAAAAAAAGAATTTTCTATTTAATTAATGTATGTTTTTATAAACTTGATATTTTTCGTTATGAATCATAAGATATTTTGGCAAAATGTTCTTTTTTACCGATCTATTTGCCTAAATAACTAACAACTGATTTTTTTTTTAAAAAAAAAATCTTAATCCTTGTATGAAAAAATATAATTATCCAAATGCATCCTACAGTTATCGAAGAAAAATATGAAAGAAAAGCTCACCTTCCAAAAACGATCCTGTTTTCTTTTCCAAAACAATTCCCCAGAATAAAATGCATTATATTCTTCCTAACAACAACGATTAAAATACGAATTTTATTAAAATTAAATTATAAAATAGGACTGAATCTTTATGAAAGAGAAGTTACAATTCACGTGAGTGCATCTTCTCAGATGCCTGCAACATATCCAAGAACTGTGATCGAAATACTCGAGTTGAAGCTACTAACTATGTTGTGTAGGACGGTAAATGTACATAAACAACTATCCCTATATAAACATTTTTACATGAAAAAGAATAATTTTTCGGCAGCTTTTGCGGCGAGCTTTCCCTCCCCTCGACTTGTTCTATGAAATCTCTTCATTTTAAGAGACAGTTTTAGAATATTTCAAAAAGGAAGTGTAAACTTTTACCGCTAGTATAAACAAATATTTCACCGTCTAAGTAGTAATGTTAAAAGAAACTGTTTACACCATTTCGTAAGCTTAAACGTTCGAAAATTCTAAACATCCGTTTGGATGCTTATCATCCAATTGAATCTCGGCGTTATGCACGTGTTTATTTTTCATACATATGTCGGTACATGCATGCCTTCTGTGTAGTTGCCCGTAGCAATCATATTTCCGGAAGTATGTTATTAAAAATAACCGCCAAGTCGTGCACGTCAACGGGTTTCTTCGCTTGTTTATATTTATCGTAGTAAGGGAGTAAGATACAGTGTTGTCAGGTGATGATTTTATTTTGAGATCCTTAGTAGGGGTTAGTAATATTCGGTTGGACTAAAGATGACAAGGTAGAGTACTCGAATAGAGCATTTCGCAGATGATTCTCGTTAACATTATCGTTTCCACAAACAAGTAAAAATGTTCCAATTCCAGCGCGGGAATCTATAAATACGGTAGTGTAAAATATTTTTAGACCTACTTCGTGTATTTTTTACCTAATATCAGATCAGTATCAAAGTTAACAGAAGATTGAACAAACTATTATCCCCAGAAGCAAAAAAAAAAAAAAAAAAAAAAAAAGAAAAGAAAAGGAAAGAGAAAAAGTAAAGACAGGAAGAAAAAAAAGTCAGTTTAAAAGTTAATAGATCAAAGAAAACAATTTAATTACAAGAAATAATAAACGAAAAAGACAAGAACGGAAATTTTTGATAAGGTCCATCTCTAAATTAATGGGAGAGGAAAGAAAGCGGTATTCCCACTTGCTAAAAAAAAAAAAAAAGATAGAAAGAAAGCAATGGAAAAGGAGAAAAGAAAAGTCTTGGTTTAAATCGGCTTCAATTAATAGGAAAATGGACATATTAATATTTACTCTTATGAAAAAGGGAAAGAAAAAGAGGGAAAGGGAGGGGGAAAAAAGTCTTAGTTTAGGGCATTTTAAGTGAACTAGAGAAAAAAATAAGTTAGTGTAAACATAAAAAACGTTTTTAAAAAAAGATGAAAATGAAGAAAGGTAAGGTAAAAAGAAAGAAAGAAAAGCCTTTATTGAAATGGTGATTCTAGGATTCAATTTAAGAACTACCCAATTTTACAAGATAGGTCAATTAACAGCGTTTCAATTAAACAGTTTTGTTGAAATCAAGATATCGTAATCACAAATGTAAGCTATATATATATATATGAAATCATAATTGTCGGGTTAATTAGAGCTTTTGATATCAAGCATATGAAGGTACTTAAGAAAATAAATAAAAACTAAATAGTAAGCTTAAGATAAAGTTTGAGAAAATTATCACTTTTTGCAAGGAATATAGTTCGTTTCATTCACATTTCTAGTTGTTGTAATTTAAATTTATATATTCTGAGTCTCATTTTCCTAATTCATAACAGGAAAATTCGTCTTTTTAATGAATATTTATTTGTATCTTTTTTAAGAATTTGTCCAAAGGAAGCGATAATAATTATTTTAGAAGGCACGTAGGATTATAAATGCTAATATCTCTAAATTTTGTTGCATCTTTATGTTATTCAATATGTATTACTGTTGATATGTATTAATGCAATACACGATTTTTAAATTATTATTAATAGCTTTTTGAATTTTTATAATTCCCACTGTTTATATATATATTTAAATAACTCATCATAATTTAAAATTTAAACTAATATTTTTATAAATTTTCTACTTTTCTTTGAACACACACACACAAATTTTAAACATGGTTTTTTGAATCGAGTAATTTAACAGAAGAGAAGAAGACAAATTTTTAAACTTTGCAAATGCAGGTCAGGTTTTTCCCTCCTTTTTTATAGATATGAATGTTTTATATAAATTATTTAAATAATTTAGAAACTAATACTTAATTTCGGTTATTTTAATTAAGAAATGTAATTTTTAAATTTTGTGGGGATTTCAAGCAAAATGTGAATTTTAAAGAATAATCTGAACTATAAAAGAACTCCTAATGACGAAAAAAAGGTAAAAAAAACGAGTCTTTGGTCGAAATCTTTTCATGTTAAGAGATTTTTATCTTGTGTTAAAAAAGGTCTGAAGTTACAGAGTATTTTGTTGGGACTGCAGTTGGGACTATTTCGTGTTCATCCAATTTTGATATTAAGCGTTTTCATGTTAAAAGTTTAACTCTGTATTTTCGGTTAAATTCCGATATCATGCACAATCTTCTTAATGTGAAGCAAAAATAAATAACTAAATAAATAAAAAATAATAATAAAATAAATGAATATTAATTTGCAGTACATTTTAAGCATTCTATGGAAATAGATTAACATTCTTTCATGTCTTAAACAGTATTTTATATCTGAAGACAGAATATCAGTTGATTTTCGATTGTCATTACAATATATTTTAATGGAAGTAAATTAATTAAATCTTTGTACTTGCTTATATTATAAACTTAATCGACTTTAAAATTTCAGAAGGTATGGATTATAACTATTATTATTACATATATTTCCATAAGTTTCTGAAATTAAACTGCTTTCTTGAATCATAAATATAAAATTAATGTAAATTACGATTGAAGAAAGGTCTTACTTTTATATAAATAATTATCACAAGATATATGTTTTCTGTTCTAAAAATATAATTTGTTCTTGTTTCCAAAGCCATTTTGTGCATCCCGGTGTTCTTAAAATGCATTTTTCGTGTATCTTTATGATATATTTATTTCAAAACATTTGCGTGGGAGGTTCAGAGTTACTTTATTTCCGTTATTGTATTAGAAGAAAGATGAAGAAATCTACTTTTTTATTTTTCAAATTTGCTTTTTGAATTACAGCTAAATTACTGTATCAAAATAGTAAGAGATCAACTAACAAGTGAAATGTTCTTCCTTAGCATTTTTGGAACTTGTTGATTGTTTATATAACGCCGGACTTAAAAGCAACACGATAACTGTTGGCTACCGTATTCGTAATTTGGAACCTCGATTAAGTGACACTTGAACTGGAGACTCCTTTTCGAATTGTCACATCATGGGAGGACTTGGCACCTCGACCAGATTTAACGTAGATCAGTCCCGCTACACGGCGAATTTTCAGTGGCATCAAGCCTCGCCGTGTAGCTTTATGTTCCATGAAGGCGTAAACCCTCTACTCGACGGAATAATCCCCGTCTGCGAGTTCACCATCATTACTAGACTACCGCAGCCAAGCATTTTTTGCAACAAACGCAATAATTTTGATTGAGAGTTAATTTAGTTTGATTATTCATTTATTAAAACTAGTTCAATGTGTATTTTCTCTGCAACTTTAAGGATATTCAGAATGATTTTTTTCCCACTCTCATTCAAATACTCATTGAATGATAAATATTCGGTTGGATGATTCAAATTAATGACATTTTGTGATGTATTTATTGACCTATGAATATACAACGAACAAATAAAATTTGCTGGTCTGTGTTGTGATAATTAATGTAACAATGAATTACAAAATGATCTTAAGCCGAAAAGATGGCATAAGTATTTTCTCTCAATCTGTAAGAATTCATTGTTCTTGTCAATATAATTATTAAACAATGTTACCATTTAAAGTTGATTAAATACGATATGGCTTTGAACACTTACTAGGTGTCTTTGCCGAATGTTAGCAAAAAGATGACGTAATATTTTTTGCGATAGAAGTTAATATTTATTTGACATTCTGACTTCATTCACTTACAGATAATATCATTATTCAATATAACAATTTTTTCTGATTTAATCAATGAACTGAATCAATTCATGCCTCAAGAGAACAGAGAGCACATATATTTTCTCTCAATCTACAAGAATTCACGATTCTTATCGAAACATTTATTGAACAATTTTATCATCTAATGGTGGTTAAACTTGTAAAGCCTTTGATCACCTACTAGGCACTACCTTCGCCTTATGTTTAAGAACAGAGGCGAGCTAGTAATATTTTTGAGAAAGAAGTTAATTCTAATTTCATATTCTAAAGTCACTAACATACAAACAGTAGCATTAATTAATATATGAATCCGTTCTGATTGAATCAAATAATTTCCCCTTTGTATACACATTGCAATATTTTCTATACTTCGTCTGGAATATTTCTAAACGTGAAAATAAAAATTCCTTTTTGATTTAAAAAAGAGAGAAAAAAATGCGCATTTATCGAGTCTTTCCTCGCATTTTAGGTATCATAAGCAGGTGTATGTGATATAGCCACCGGGATTTATTCTAATATTGGAACATTTTTTTGCATAAAAAAGTGTTCCAAGTTTGGGTCCGATTCCCAGTCATTAGGCGAAGACAGCTTCAAGTTCATTGCAAAAAAAAAACCTTTTAGATTACTCTCCAACTCCAGCTCTGGTTAGATGGCTTCGAAAGTAAGAAGATTTTGAGGCACTTCGAATCAAAAAATTAACTCTGGTTATCGTTGTAACTCGTTTATCTGCCTCAAAATCTCCAACTCATCTGTCTGACATTCACACCGTTGATTTTTTTTCCGAATTCTTATCTGCAAAAGAATACGACCGGAAGGAAGGAAAGGTACGGTTCAGCATCAAGGGTTGGGGGTGGAAAACTACCAGAAACCTGTCTCTGGTGGATGACAGACACATCACTCAGAAGCTACGAGGTGGGGTGATGACAAATCCTTCCCACGTGGCCCTCGAGGACCCCGAAGGGCACCTGGAATGCGGCCCTCTTTTCAGCCGGATCCTTGGAAAGTGCCGAAGGAGATTCGCTTTCTACAGCGGAGGCTTTTGGTTTTAACCGATTCCGAATTTTGGCCTCTTCCCAAAGTGGGAAGAACCTCCTCGCAGATAGACGATGAGGTTTTCTGGCAATTAAAATATATTTATCTCGGATTTGAAAGATCGTGCAATTGCATGGGAGAATGTACCATGTAGGCAGGGTTTTGGATGGGATATTTAGAGTCTGGATGATGATGGATGAAGGTAGACGGTGCAGAATGTGAATACGGTGAGACCGATTCGGAGGATAAGCAATTTTTACAGTGCAGCGTTCGGTTTGACAATACAAGATGGATGATATCTGCATTACGTATCGATGTAAAGGTGTCTGATGGACTATAAAAATAGAGTAAATGGAGCTTTGCATTAAATAGAATGTTATTCCGATGATAATTCATGAAACAAACGCAGATTTATAAATATGACATAAGATTATTAAAAAAGATTAATAAAATATTAAAAATTATATATATATATATATATATAAAGAGTTTATGAAAAGAAAAGGGCTGTTGTTATGCTTCATTTAAGAGTTAAAACAAGACATAATTAAAAGCGTTTTCAAATCGTTTTTTGCAAGTTGTTTCTAATATTTAACATTAAATAATACAAAGTCTTGGAAAATACTCAAAAGCGGTACAAAAAGTGTGCAAGAAATTTTCATTTAAGACAAGCAAATAACTACTTTATGCAAGTTAAAAAGTGAATACTTCACAGAAATTAATAAAGAAAGTTTGTAAAGTTCTTAATTCGAATAAAAAATTTCAAGAAAATAAGCAAGCAAAGTTTAACGAAATTTATGTATGAAAATGAGTAAATAAATAGAAATAAAATAAAACTAAATTTATATAGGAATTTACTGTTATTTTTTCTTTTAATCAAATAATAATTATCTTTCAAAATTATTTATTAGATGAAATTTATCTATGAAAACAAATAATTTATATTATTCCTATTCGAGGGGGCTAAAAACCTAATTTAGCCCTTGACTTTGGCTTAGAATATTTAAATTAAATTTTGAGAAAAGCGATATATATTCACTAAACGCAAAATTTATAATAATAATATAAAAATAAACTGGATAATCCATACTTTTTGAAATTAATTCTTCTATTTTATATACCAGTAATAAAACTGAAGATTGCCATTAAATGGTCGAAAACCATTGTAAACAGCTTCACAGTCTTAAAATTAGGAAATATTTATAAATTAAAATCAAAGTTTTGCTGATAAAAAAAATCAATGCACCAATCTCTGTTTATTGCATTTCTTTAACATTCTCATTTATTTCATTTTCAAATTAATTTCAAAAGAATTTTAGAATTGTGTCGCGTTTTTATAATAAACTTAATATTAAGCATTTTAATTCATCGTCACTTTTTATAATTCATTATAATATTTTTTCTTCGGTATTATGGCATGTTTTGATTGATACTTTAAGCACTTGCCTATTTCATATTACTAAGAAGATACACTTATGATTTTTTTTTTATAATCTGATGAAAATATTGATATAATTTTTGTTACGTTTCTTTTTCGATTAAAGTTTGCGTTTTTTGAAATTTTCTATTTTTAACATCAAAACGTTCATAATAATCGTTTTTTTTTTTATTTTGCTGAGGAGTTATTTAAATTTGTTGAATTGGGGCCTGATTCACTCATCTCTCAAACCACGAGATCAATAATAATGAATTATTCTTAGGAAGAAGAGAGATGATCATAGTTATGTGTGAAGGGAGGAGGTGGAGACACAATTGTTTCCTCTTCGATTGTATAAGAAAATTCGTGAAACGTGATTTGAATGAATTGGGGATTTATATCCCTTCTACTGGGAAACTTATACATTATCTACTTCAAATATTGTTATACACTTACTACAAGAAAAAAAATATAGATTTGTTCTTGTTCGATCATTGAATTCTCTGTGCTAATAGAAATGCACAAGTCAATTTCAATGCAAAAAAGTTTATACGAGGATGTCCAAGTGGTTGTGACTGACTATTAGCGTCGCACTGAGAAGCAACACGAGGGCAATTGGCAAGGGACCACGAAATTTTGAGCCTCGGTCAAGTGATGAGGACGGCACGTGAGCTGGCACTTCTGTCCCCAAATTTCCACGCCACGTTGACATTGGAATTTTAGAATCTCGATCATATTTAAAGTGCATCACCTGCGCTACATGGCGGGACAAATGAGGGCTCGAGTCCATGACTCGACGAAAACAACGTCGGCTGCGAATCCGCGCCCACAGGATGTCTAGATAGTAAGAGTACTCAATTTCTGAATAGTTGAAAAGATTATATATTTTTGAAAAATTTACGCGCATAAAACTCAATTTTTCTTCATAGTCACCTCCCTTCACAAGGCCCTTTGTGAGTCGAGGGGGGGGGGAGCTTTCTTATACTTATGACAAAATTCTCCTGCTACCTTTTTGGCCTAGTGTTTCAAGGTACTCAGGATCTCGTTAGACATCGAAAAGATTTTTTTTTATCCTTAACCGACTTCAAGGAAGTGAAAAAAATAATAATCGGAATATACCAGATTGGGGCTGTGTGAGAAGAGGTTGATGATGTCCCAACCGGATAAGTCCAAGAGTTGCTTTATGGCGTTGGTTGTGTGGAGACCTGTCTTGTCACGTTCAAAAACCTTCTCTCCTTTCACGTTCCTTTATTTTGCGTCACTTTCCGTAATTTCTTAGGGTTTCTCAGAACCACTCGGCATTAATTGCTTCCCCCCCTGTTAAAAATTCAATAAGGATAAGAATTCCTTTGTGACATCCCAAAAGACAGATGTTGTGCTTTCTTTGGCCGAAACAACGGTTTTTGAATGTTTTTCTGTCAACTTTGAATTCATGTCACCACATGTCAGTGGCGAACCCAGAGGGGGTGCAAAGAAACATATACACCCCCCAAGATTTTTTTTTGGAAATTGATATGTTTTCGGATAATTTTCTTTTGTGATATATTATAGGTGTTCTAAATATAAAGGGAAAAAAATAGACTTATTTTCCCTTCTCGTGCTTAAATTTTTTCATTGGTAAGAGAAGGAATGATTATATATATATATATATATATATATATATATCTAAAACCAATTCGTGAGAATATAATAGAAAAGTCTTTGCTGTCTCCAATATGTTTCACTGGGTCAGTCGCACCTTCTTAACCATTTTTAAATTGTGACCGGTTTTTTTTTAATCATTAAATTATTTTCATCAGATTTTCAATTTTGTTGGATTCCGCCGATTTAGTTGAAATTTGTATTTTCATGGTATTTTTATTATTTTTCTTAAGCGATCGTTATTTTTATAACTTGATAAAAATTATATGAATCCTTAAACATTTTTAAATAAGAGAAATAAGATTCGTGTAACGTATTCTTTAGTTTTTCCAAGTGGTTATTCTTAACAAAAGAAATTGCTTCTTTCATGGCAATGACGATATACGACCCCCAAAATTAATTTCTGAGTGCTCCACTGCCACAATAGTTTTCAAGGCATCTTTCCCGTGAATAACTTTTATTTCATTAAAAATCTGCAAAGGCACGTTTGACTTTCCGAGAAGAAACCGGATCACATACTCCTAAATTCATAGCTGGCTGAATTCGGAACTGAGACACTCATTTCAGAGCGGCATGACAACTAAAATTTTCAATCGACTGAGACAAACGAAAGGACCTTCTACTCTAAAGATTTTGATCTTGAGCTCAGTGTTGCCAACTTTGTAGAAAAAAATTATCTTTGAGCCCATACCTTTTGGTTACTCATTCGTACTATCTAAAAATATAACTTTAAAAAGACATTAAGCAATTAGTACTTCTTTAAGGTCACAAAATCTTATACAACTTATTTTATATTGATATCAAATTTTAAAAAGACTTTTCTTCCGAATATTATTTGTTATTTGCGTGCTATTATTGAGCTATTTGCCATCAATTATTTTTGAACAATATGAGCTTTATGTAGTCAGCTTCTTTGTTAGTGTTCTAATTGAAATATTTTCACTTTACAAGCAGTTTGTATTCTTGGAAATCAATACTTGAATTTCCATTCGAATTAATCCAGAAAAAATCTATTTTCGTGGCTTTTTTTTAAAATTTTGTGCATTTTTATTGAATTGAAATAAATGCATTATTTAAATCTTATTATTGTTTTTTTAATATTATTATTAATATTTTACATAAAACAATACGTATAATATGCAGTTAACTTCGTAACTTAAATTACGTAAAATTTCTAAATAGACTGATCGCATAAGGCAACAAGTATATAAAACGTAAATTGTTTGTAACGAATTCTGTATTAATATGAAAAAAATCTGATGTATTTCAATAGAGCAAAAGTTTTGTTCCATAGAATTCCTAATTCTATGAAACAGAGATGAGTTGTATGGATATTTTAATGTTCTTAGGAAATAAAAAATCCACGATACATAGTGCAGATTTCTTCATGTAATAGCGTTTAAGTAAATTTTACGACCTTTTGGATTGTCTGTGTACTTTCCTTGAAAGTACTATCATTCTTAACACCTTAAAAAAAATTTTTTTTTAAAGTTTGTAACAATTTTTTTTTCATTCCATGTTAAATATTATCAAATCATCATTGAGAGGATTAGACGTATTCAGTAAAATGTTTATTGTTTACCAATTAACCTTGTTGAGGGAAAACATTGTGCACAGCATCAGATTTAATACAGATCTTCGTAGGATTTTTCTTTTTTTTTTTTTTTTGTAATCCATTTTAAATGTTGATAAGAATTCCTACGAAAATCTTCATCTTTATTAATCAGTTGTCTGCACATCTTTCTATTGGAACAACAAAAAAAAGTCGAATGGATAAAAATCTTTTTTGAAATAAGACTTTAGTTGCTGGTTTTGCGCAGGTTACGTTAAATGACAGGATACCTAGAGAGTACTATTTACGCTAATTTATTGCATTTAATTTAAAATATTAGACATGGTATTTAAAAGCAGATAAAGAGCTTGCCTCACTTACATTTGCTATGCAAATATGACATTTTTTTATGCCAGTCGCATGCTAGAAAAAGTAGTACAATGTTCTCGTACAAGGCATTCTAACTGAATATTAAGCAGATTTTTGATGTCCTTTCTCTTCGATAATTTTGTATGGAATGATATTGGCCACTCCTTTTCCAAAACATGGGGATAACCCTATCTTTTGGTTGGATACCTGAATTAATTGACTCAGCATTGATCACTGGACATATCAATCGGGACAAGAAATGAAATTAGAAAATCTGTTGCATCTGAAAATCTGTTGGGGTGATTTTCGTTCGAAGGAAATCGGATTCTATAAGGTCAAAGTTTATGGGAAACAAGAAATGTTGTTCGACTTTTTCCACCAGTCCAGCAGTTAATAAGGATCTTGTCAGGACGTTAAGGAGACAACTGACGAATTTGTTAAATGTGGTCGCTGCATATTTGTCCGGTCACTTCTTGTAGTGCTCTTATTAACTAGACAAAAGGGATTCTCTCTCAGGTTAATTATTAAATCCCTTTAGCTTCTCTCATTGTTGTTGACGATTATCACCGCAAAACTATTAATGACTTGGAGAATAAATATTTACTTTCTTAAGTACATGAATTTATGCATTTTAAAACTCTCACATTCCAAAATAATGGAATTGATTGTACTTCGTTATTGTGTTGATTGGATTCCAATTTCTTTTGTTTTACTCAATAAAGGTTAATTCTTCTTGAAACGTTCTCCAGAAAAAAATTCTCTTTCACAGCAAAACTTTGTTTCAAGACTCATCTTGGCGAAACCCCACTTTTATGTTTTTTGATTTACTGAACTTTTATTTTTGATTTCATAAATGATTTCTTTTTTGTTTTATTTGTAAGTGATCTGATTTCGTTTTGTTTTTCAATTCTATTGTTATCAGCGAGCCCTGTTTCCGAAAGTTGTATTTGCTAGTATGCGAGAATTTGATAGCAAACTACACTTAAACTTAATAAATAACGGCGGTCATAGACGCTATTGAAAGGATATATTAATGTTGGGATTGATTTGTGGCGTAGGTAGCCTGGTGGTTATGGTTGAGGACTCGTTACGTCGTGTCATGGGCTCGAGGATTGATGCCACTACAGATCCACCGTGTAGCCAGTGATGCACATTAAACCTGTCGAGACTGAAAGCCCTCCCGTTGGCGTGTTATGGAAGTTAGGAGAGGGAGTTTCCATGTGTCATCTTCGTCATTTTATTGAGTTTCAAAGTTATAAGGTTCCCTCCCAAATAACCTAGTGTTGCTTCTAGTGAGGCATTAAACCAATCAATCGATCAATGGAATTGATTTATCTGATAAGGGGCTTTATCACGCATTTCTCTTCAATCGATCTATGGGAACTTTAATACGATGTTCTTTGTATTGAGAATAATATCTTACAATAAAAGAAACGGGACTTATGTAAATTAGAATAGAATTAGTGAAGTGCATTGAAATAATTGATTGATAACATTTATAAACAGCTAAGCGCTTAATACGAGAATGAGAAGAAATTAATATCGCAAAAATTGGAATCGGGCCTACTCAAGCAAGAGTGAAGATAATATATAGGATCGAAATTATTCTGCATACGGCCAATGAGCTGAACTCTATTTCCAAGAGCTACTAGTCACTCGGACCCAATTAATCTGCATCAATTAAGTACCATTTTTAATTTAAATATTAAGAATCAGACGTTGGTTGGTTGTATGAATTTATGGCACTGAATCCTCATAGGATACGTCGTGCCAAACAATAAAAATCAAACGTATAAGGATTTTATCTACAGATATATTTATCTAGATATATATCGAGATTTGAATATTCATAGAACCAAATAAAGTAACTTGGTTTCCATCATTATCTGACTTTCTATTCATTTGACAATTGATTTGAGACTGGGTTAAATATTGATAAATAACAACTTAATACAACAAAGTGAAGGAAATAATCACTGGGAGTTACAAGCTTCTGACAAAAGGAATAAATGCTGTTAGTATTCGTAATAACCACTTAACAGTTTATTCTGGCATTCTTATCTAAGCATTTTGCATCTTATTCATCTTTCTTAAAATCCATCAGAAGTGAATAACATCCTAGACTACAATTTTTTCATCTTCTATTATGCGCGCTTTAGTACATAATAAAATGTTTGAAAGTGTATGTGTATTACAACTTGATAAAAATATATTTGTACATTTCATTCATATAAATTCACATAACATCCAAAGTTATCAGTCGAATAACTTAATTTCCACTTCGGAAAAGAAGGAATTTTCAGATCTGTTACAATTGCTTCTTTTTTTTTTAACACGATTGTTTTTCCTCAATAACAACTATTTCCATTTCGAGAACAATATTTCTTTGACTAATTGAGACACGTTTGTAGGGTTGTGGTTCTCCATAATTATTGCAACCACAGTCATCGGCAAAGGCACAACAGGAAACTTAAGGCTGATTGGAAATCCATGCGCGTAGATATTGTAAAGATATGGACTGAGCACACTTCCTTAAGGTGTGCCGACTTGGAATTTTTTCTTTAGTTGAGATAACTTGTTTGATATTTACTTTGAACGAATGATTGTAAATGATTTGAGCTAGAATCTTGATAATGGCGGGTGGGAATTCAAAATGAATGAGTTTATAGATTGATCCATTGTGTCAGATATTCAATATATAGTTTTCATTTGAATAAAAGTAGTACACAAAGTTTTTTGAGTATTTATTTTCGCATTATCGTATTTTACATAAACTTATATGGAAAAATTGTTTCACTTAAGGAATGTTTCGCAACTCGTGTAAGATTATGGAACGAATCATGCTCGTTAAGTGAGATTCCACAGTAATGCCAACATTAATAGTTTAGTTTTAAAATTGAATTTTTTATGCATCATATACTTAAAATAAATTAAGATATTTTCTGTAAAATTGAATTTATATTTATTGTTCGGAAATCTGTATAAAATAATAATATAAATGTAATCTGTATAAAATAATATAAACTAATGGTTATCAAACTATTGAACAAAAAATTTGAAAAAAATTCGCAAGTCATTATGAAAGGAACTAACTATAGCTTTGAAAAGTAATGTGGGAAAAAACTGTAGTCCCCGAAATATTACACTACAATTTTGCCTCGGCAGTACTTTGATTGAATTTTAATCAACAGTAAAAAAAATGTAGTAACCAGCTATAAGTGATAAAAATTACTTCTATTTTATTTTAAGCCTCAAATGTCCCTTCAGAGCTTCTAGTCTTTGGTACCCTTCTTCTGAGCCATCGAAATTCAGAAGTTTAGTCATTAAATAATAAATTAATTGAATAATCAGACATCCCTATTTAAGAATAATCAAAAATCAATATTAGTATTACGAAAGTAGAGTAGAAATCCTCTTGCGATCTTAACAAAGATAAACTGAAAATTTTATTTATCTGAATAATTACAAAATAGGATCTGAGTCAGAAACAAATATGCTGGATCGAATTCCTATCTCAGCAAACCCACTACCGAAACGGCATCAATGTTATGCGCACAAGATCTAAACTTGAGCACACAACATAAATTCCTCGCAATAAATCTAGAACTTCAAGCTTCTCGATCCTTCATACACCCGATCTCTTGTTAACCTTATTTCCCTATCTCTTTGTCTCCTCGTTTTTATTCACAAAACTTCAATTTGTAGGTAGGAATGCTAATTTACGTAATGAGTGAGGGAGTTAGCGGGGAAATTTATGGCGAAAGAGCCAGATATAGCTACGCTTCGCCGAACAAGGAGAATATCTGTGATCTAGACAAAGAAGAAATGAAAAAATGTAGCTTTGAATGACAAAAGGAAGGATCGAAAATAGAGTAGGATCACTAGGGTGGGTCGTGTCACCCGTGTTTACCAAAGACAGTAAATCTCATGGGAATGAAAAAAGTCACTATGGTGCCTCAAAGTCAAGATAATCGAACTTAATTAAAGAAGGCAAGCCGCTAGTCGCGCGAATTTACATAAGTTATGATTTACACGCAGGGGTTCTCAAATGAAATAACGTTATAGAAAGGTCCTTAAGGTTAATTGAATATAATTCTGCGAGAGATTCCGTTATGAAGACATCTAATATTTTTCTTTTGAAGGACTGATGTTACTTTGTTTATTTTTTCAATGTAAACGAATTTCACCACACCAGAGAAAAGTATTTGTGGCTTTAAATTTTTGGAGGAAATATTTCTGAGACTATTTATTACTTTTAATGATAATTTCATAATGACTGCATTTAATGACTTTTGTTATGGTTTAACCATTAACCTTCCTTTAGAGTAAGGGAAACAATTATTGTGCAAGATATTAAGAAAAATCAGAAAAAGAAATTTTAATTGAAAGGACCGATCGGGATCCAAGAGCATCCCGAATCTAAAGCAATGTGGAATCTAATTATGTCGTTATACGCTGACTTCACTACTTAGGATATGTTTTTCTTTACATTGACTAAGTAATCAGTCAATAAAAGTGTACCACAGGCAAATCTTAGAACTGTTTTAATTCATTCCTAAGAATTATTAAAATTAAATGTTTGCATTACGAATATGGAGCAGAAACTATCCAAAGTTTTCGTCACGCGTTTTCAACCAAGGATTGACTTCATAAAAGCAAAAGTGAGTCTGAATCAGGAACAAATATATACACTTGGATCAAGTCTAATAACGGCTATCCGGCGATCCCTTTACTTCCGGCACCAATGCTATGTCTTCAAATCCTTTTCAGCATTCGAAAACCCTCTAATTTGGCTGTTAAACTATCTCATGCCTTTTTCTATTTACTACAATTCTATATATATCAATGCTGATTTATAAGTCACGGTTAATTAGAGCAAAGTGGGAAATCAAACATAGATTGTGGCTTATTTTGCTCGTGATTTTATGTCACCTTATTTAACCCTTATTTAAAACATAATTTTTTCAATTATTGCCATTCGTCGTTATTTTCATTTAAACATTGCAAAATTACCCACTGTTAAAAATTTGTAAATCCGAAGTTTGATGTACTTATTTGTACACAAAAAGTTGAAAGACTGTGGAAAGTGATCAAATGGCGTAATAAAAAGCATGGAAGAACCACGTGCCACTACTTCGTATTCGAGGTGTGTCTATTAAATAACGAGACTGACGCTGCTGAAGAAGAAGTACGCATACACCAAACGCCAACAACCGACAGCTGTTCAGTCTCTTTGGAATGCAATGAGTCTCGTATCTACAAACAAATCCGTATAAACGTAGCTTTCGTTTACACAAGAATTATTATTTTTTTTGTTTCACCGAAAAAATGATAAATGTAACTATACAGCAATGAATTGCTGAGAAATTTCACATAAAACTTGGATTAAATGCTTCAGTAGCAGTTAAACCAAGTTCTTATAATTCATTGAAAAAAGTGTATGGTAATGAATGCTTATCTCGCACACGTATTTTTGAGAAGTTTAAGTGCTTTCAAAACCGCTGATATGTTGAAGAGGATTTCCGCCAGGGTCGCCCTTCACGTCAAAAGCGGATGACAATATCGAGAAAATCGTTAATCTAGTTAGATCTGACTGTTGGTTAAGTATTCGTGCGATTGCTAAGACAGTAGAAATCAGCAAAGAACCCTTACAGAAAATTTTACATTACAATTTTAAAATGGAAAAAAGTGTGTGCCAAAATGTTGCCTAAAATTCTCAAGTTTGAACAACAAGAAGCTCGCAAAAAGGTTTGTACTGACGATTTTAATGTCTTTGAAAAGGATCCAAACTTATTAAAAAAGGATAATAGCGTGTGATGAATTGTGGTTTTTTTTTTTATTTATGATCCTGAAATGAAGCACTGGAAGAGCCCATCTTCACCAAGAGCCAAATAATCTCGAAAGAACAACAAAAAAAAAAAAAAAAAAAATAAAGAAATGTTGTTTTACCCCCCCCCCCATTTTCATGGGATTGTGTCCCTTCACTGTGTTCTTGAAGGTCAAACTATTAATCAACTTTACTACTTTCACGTTCTTGCTTAACTCCGTGAAAGAACAAGGAAGAAACGACCCGCCTTGTGGAAGGACAATTCATTCCGTATTGTCTATCAGGAGGTTTTTAGGCCAAGTAGAGCATCCCAGTGTTAGATAATTCGCATTATTCGCAGGATCTTGCGCCATGCGAATTATATCTGTTTCCTAAAGTGAAATCTGTATAAAAAGGAACAAGATTTGAGTCCGTTGAAGCTGTGAAAGAGAAAGTGGCACGCGTCCTGAAGGAGCTGACAGAAGAAGACTCCCAGCACTGTTTCAAACAATGGAAGATTCGATTGAAGCGTTGCAGGATAGAGGAGGGATGTATATTTAAGGTGATAATAAGTAAACATGCATGAAGTCCATATAAAATGTTTGCCACTTCACATAATCTCGTCATTTAATAGCCACTCCTCGTATTAATGAATTCATATGGTGTCGGATGACTGCGGAAGCGATTGGTGTAAGTTCGGCTGAAATTACGCCAACTTACAATGGTCGCCGGGAAATTGAGCCAACTTTCATTACCGATAAGATTTTACTCAAGCACCTATTTTTCTTCAAGTTTCAACTCTCGAGATTTTGAATCGCTCTTTACTATGTTAATATTAATATAAAGTTATTTAAAAAAAAAAAAAGGTAGAGACTGAAAATAAATCTTTTAGAAGTGAGAAAATTGAAGTAGAATCGTTAGAGCTCATCAATAAAACGTTGTAATTAATTCCATAATTTTTTTCAATATGAACGCACAAATATAAATGAAATTTTGCTTGTCTATTGAAATATGTTTATAAGAATATTCAGTTTGATTATTTACGAGAATCTATGTGAATAGAGAAATTATAGGAAATTTTACAATAGATTGATTGATATAATGTTTGAAAAATAAATTCTCAATTTTGAAAAAAGAATTATTTTATTTGTAGACGTACGTTAAATAATTACAGACAGTTTTATTGACAAATTAAATCACAGAGGTGGTTATAAGTTCAAAAACAATGTATGTCTCATTTCTAATTACATCGAATTTCAAAGAATAAGTTTATCGAATATTAAAATAAAAACAATTAAAATTACGTGAAATATTTTTTTTTCATGAGTGATTCTCTAAACTATACTTAAAATTATTCTTAATTTTGTTTCCATCGTCTAATTGAAGAAAAATAAATTTTATTAAATTAAGGCAAATTTTTAATAGAAAATTTCTGAATTATATATTCTGTATGACTTATATTTTGCAATATCAGTATCAAGAAAATTTAGTATTTAGGAAGATAGATTATGTACTCCTCTTTTAAAAAATGTATTTATTCTCATTACCTATATTAAACCGTTTTTAAACGGTTGAAAAAATCTCTTCAGTGACGAATAGTAAATATTTATTTTCTGCACTTTATGAGAAATAACTTTAAAACTATTAAACTACATACTATAAATATGAATCTGTATCTAATGTCAGTTTAGAATGAAATTTAAATATTAAATTGCAAATTTTAAGCTCACTAGAGGGCAGCACCATTGACGTGCAATTTTGAATTGATTTTATTTTCGATAAGATGGCTCATGCTGCCATCTATACTTAAATCAAAACATTACATGTAAGTTCCCAAAGAAATATAACTTTTTTTACTAACATGATGAAATTTAAAACAGTAATGAATAGATAATTAAATTTGTACTCATTGTAATATAAAAGCAAAAAATTGTTATACTAAATTAACATATAGTTTTAGAAAACTCCGCTTTCTAAATGAGATTAATTCTTTTTCTTTTTTTGTACTAATTTAGAATCAATTTTTCCCGTATCTATAATTATCTATAATTAATTACAAATTTTATTACGGAATTGAAGCAGATTAACAATTCTAAATACTCCTGTATAATTCAAAATCTAAAAAAACCCAGAATCAAATAAATATTTTTAAATTAAAAATTGATATTCATAGTAGAATTACTCTCTTTGGAGAAAAATTTGAAATTTTTCGAATGCTTAATGTAGAATAAAACTAATTTTGAAAAAAACTTTGATTTGATTTTAATATTTTAGGTAAATAAACAGTTCTATTTATACGGAAGCTGTTTCGAAATGTTGTCAGTGTTTGTTTTAATTTTCCACAAATCAATCAAATCAATACATAAACAATCAGTATCAATTATCATGTATATCTCAAATAATTTAGATTGCTAATTATCCTATCTGCAAATATTTAACTTGCAGGAATTTTCTTAAATTTTTGTGAACTATTAATATTTAACGATAAATCGGATGATATATGCCTTTACTTTTCTTTCTTTCTTCTTCCTCAAAAAAAAAAAAAAAAAAAAAAAAAGGCTGTTTATATGTTTATATTTGGATAATTCCAACTTCATGAGATAGCAAATGAAACTTCTTTATAAAACTGCTGCTGCTCATCAAATACGTCTATTTCATTAACCACACATAAAAACGAAATCCAAAGATGAGCAAACAATTGTTTGTAACAAATTCTGTAAAAGAAAAAAAAAAAAAAAAACTCCACTAAATATTATACCAAGGAGTTGCTGTAATGGATCATTACCATTAAAATGTTACTATGGTGTCAAAATATTTGTTTATTTATTTTATATTCTTATAGTTATTCATACTTCTTGTAGAGTACAAACTTTTTCCAAAGTCTAAGCAAAAACATTTCTTACCGATTTACTTATTTTTTCACCTATTACAAGATAAATGATACTAATATTATTTTTAAAAAGAAATAACAAAGCTTAAAAATAATAAAAAAGAATGATATTTTATGATAGTCACATAACCACGAAAATGTATTTTAATGATGAGAAAGTACCACCCAAAAGTAAGTAACAGTTGATATTTGATATGAGTATAATATATCATTAATACTGAATGCAATGTCCTATTCCGCGAAACACTTATATATATATATATATATATATATATATATATATATATATACTAAAGAACGTAAGTATTCGCTTTTATAACAATAATATTCATCACATATATTAAAGTAGTTGTAAAAATATTGTTAATTTTTTAATTTTTTGTAGAGGTAAAAACTTGAAAACTACAGGAAAAACTCTCTCATAAAAATAACTTTAATTTAAAAAAAAATAAGAAGAAATACTTATAAGGACATAGCTTCTATTTAAAATTTTGTTTTTGACTGGATTCGAACTCATAAGCCTTTGAGAAATTAAAATTTAAAAATGTATAAATGAATTTTTATTTTATTTTCAAGCTTTCGCTTTCTTTTTTTTCCGGTGCAACTTGTTTTCCCTGTAGTTTTTTAAAATAAAGATTTTTGAAAAAAAATTCTGTGCTGATTTACATAAAGGCCTAGCAAATAAAAAGTTTTTTAAAAAGTTTTCAATGAAATGAAGTTATCATAAGTACAAAAAGATTCAAACACTAGTTTATTTATTTAGTTTATTAAAAAAATAAAACCTATCGCTTTTCTTGAAATCAGAGTCAAAAACGTCTTTTTTCACAAGCGCACATACAAAAACAAACTTACACTTTTTTTTACTATAAATCTTTATTTACAAGAACAAATTTCATTAACAAATAACATCTTGAAGAATTTCAGTCTACAAATTTTATTTCAATGGTAATATATAAATCTAAACACATTAGAGATTTTTGTAAATTCTTAGAACGAAAATAGAGTATATATTTTATGGAATATTTATTATGTTCTACTAAACTTTAAAATTATTACTATACAGGAATTTTTTATCTTGACTTTTTCGCAAAAATGATCCATCACGTGCATGTGTATGACAACTGGTAATCATAGCTCTTGAGATTGCTTTGTTGCATAGACTTCCATTGATAATTTACCAAAATTACTATTCAAATATTCGAAAATCAACACGAACAAAAGGAGCAGGAAAGACGCAGACGATTTCTTCTATTCGGATCACATCGGTTATTGAAAAACGAGAATTCGAACTATAACGATCAGTTAGAACACGGAAAGCTCTGGAATAGGTTGGAGTTGTAAAATTGCTGCGATATGTCAGCAGTTATTCTATGCCCGAATCGTCTGTTATAATTCTGTACTCCTGATTTCCCGCCAAGCTATGTTTGTGATATTCTGCAAATTGTGAGTTTGGAGTTTATTAAAGTTAATTTCTTTGTTTAACAGAACAAGTTTTTCAACAGTTTTCCTTTAGCACAGCTTTGCTTAAATATAACAAGAAACAAGTTCTCGAAGAAGCACCTTTCTTTGTAATGTATATTAAAGTAAATCTTATGTTTTTAACAAATTCGTCGAACAATGAAAGCAGATTATTTTCTTCTTCTTGTTTAATCGGAATTCGAATTACCTCTCCATAAAAATTTCCTATATTCGTCGGAACTAATGATAACAGATGCAACAGATTTTACTCAAGTGACGCTATATGTTACCCTATCAATTGTAATAACACTTCTTGGACTTGCCTCTGAAAACTGTACATCTGTTGAATTATGCGCGTTGAGAATTTGTGACAGACGTCACAGGGTGGGAGGGAAGAACATAAATTAAGCTCTCCCCTGGAAGCTGATTAGGGTAACATTGAAGTGTCACAACATCGAGTAAGAAAATCGTAAAAGGCAACACGTGTTCCGTTGGCATATCACGAAATTCGCAGGGGTCCATACCCCTAAGCTTATTCAAAATTCCAAACTCCGATTTTGTTTAAAATAAAATAATTCTCTTGCCCTATAATAATAAAGTATACCTTCATTAATTCGACCCCATTCATCCGGACATCGCCTAATCGGGCGAGCGATTAAAAAAATTCATAATTAATAAATGAAAATCTGAGCGTTAAACTGTTGACTACGCAGTTTTGTACTGTAAAGAAATAACTTACAATGTTGACCTAGAGGTGACGCTATTTTATAAAAAGAACTGGGGACTGAAGTACTGAGCGAACGAAAGGATGGTCTAACCACCAGGTGATGTAACCGCGAAGGATTATGTAATCATTTGGAAAAGATGATATAATTTAAAAAACGTTTATTTTTTCCGGATGTTGTAGTTAGTTTTGAGTACGTTATGCGTGGTATGTTCGTAAAATTTATGTGTTGAGTCAAAAATTGAATAAACCGGTTAAATCGAACCAAAGTGACTGATTATTCCAAACTACAAGAAAGAGAATGTCGAACGACAAGCTGTGAGGATATCAAGACTAATGGCTGCGACACCATAATTCTTATTTTTCATTTAATAAAAATAAAATAAAATTAAATAGCACTTGAATTTTGTGATAAAATACGTTGAAGATAACAAAACTGAGTCCATATCTGGATATTACGAATATATGAGGCATCTGCGTCAATTAATTAAGGTTAAAAGAAGACAACAAAAAATCGGTTGTTTTTTGAAACCAGTGACCGGATCAAGTGTAGTAAGTGAAGATAATTCTGGACCTTCACGTTCTGAGAAGTCTCTTTTTCAACATATCACATACTATATAAGTAATGTGTTCTTTGGAATCCAGTCTTGTGCAATTTTTATTACTATTGTTTTAAAATACTGGGCTTTTTTACTGTATAGTTTAATTAGAGCTTGTGAGATTGGGCTATCTGTGGTTTTCTCTTCACTAACAGTGGGAATTTTTTGTAATTAGAATTGTATAGAATTACAACTTCTGGTTAATCAAATGAAACGTGATTAAGTAAATTAATCACGTATCAAATTTGAAGATACAAAGTGTAATGAATTGAATTAGCGATATATCAGCGAATCAGAATTAAATGGAACGAGAAGGGAGACAGGTGATAAAGAGAGGTTGGTTGATGTTTGTAAGTTGAAAGAAGGGAATTATTGTTCTTAATCGTTTGTAGTAAAATTGGTTACAAGTGACTCCTGGTTAGAGTAATAGGAGTCCAATCTACTGTGTCCAAGAAGTGTGTCACTCGGTGCGAGTGAGTTGGTTACCTAAGACTTTATTGTTCGATTTTCAGAAAGGATTCTGGCGAGTTAAGAGAGACTCGAGAGATAGCGATCTTGCATTTTCTGTGAAGGTAGTTTATAAACTGTGCTGTCCTTTTTCTGACACCTGTTCAATTGGGAGGAAAAGATACATGCCAACAGGAGGAAAAGATATATGCTAACATTAATTTGGTTAGCGTAGTCGAATATGTGCGAGTTATTTAAACAAACTTATCTTGAGGACTTAACAAGTAAAATTACAAAATAACACCGGGTTATTGCATCTTTATATTGTAACCATGGTAGCCTATTGATCAAGGTCGTGGGCTCGCAGCTGGCTTTCTTTCGTCAAGTAGTGGTTTCGAGCCCTGATGCCACTAAAGACTCTCCGTGTAGCGAGGCTGATGCACGTTGAATCTAATCGAGGTCTCAGGTCCTACCTTTGGCGTAATGTGGAAGTTTTGAGATAAAAGTGTTAACTTAGGTGTTTTCCTCGTCACTTGACCAAGGATCAAAATTATTAGGTCCGTCTCCAATAGTTTTCGTGTTGCTTCTTAGTGCGGCGTTAATAAACAATCATAATCGTATCTTAAAAGTAGGGTCATTCAATAAGTCCTTTGAAATTCTAGAGATGGCACACGTAGCATCTAAAATGGTTTATTTTTAGTGAGCTTCACGACTCACTAGACAGCTGTTTAAGTCTCAGTTACTCGTACTTGTGATCATGATGCATTTCGAACGTCGAAAATTCTTCTTCATAGCTTTTACGGCCGAGGAGACTCTCTACGCCTTTTTTGGAAAAGATTCACCGGAAGCAACCCAAAGTTTTGATTTTTGCTTGATTTCCTGTGCATAATGATGAATCTACGTGACAATTTCAAGCGGCAACAATCAAATTTTGATTTTGCACCAAATGACTATCAAATGGCTGCAAATGGCAACCAAATCAAGATTAACTTATGAATGAATGCCAAATTTGTTTCGGCTCCGTTTACAGATGTCAGCACCCTAATGGTAACAACATTATACCTTAATGATGCCATCTGTCTTCAAATTCAAGTAATTTTAACCCCCCCCCCTTCTATTAACTGATTTGTAGTATGTTACGTTCCCATTTAGCTATTGAGAATCTGATTCTTCGAAAACCACTAAGTGATCGGTTATCAAATAAGCAGTCAGATAAATATTTAAACTTTTTTTTTTTAATTCTGTCTAAGAATAATCAAAAATAAATGTCTGTATCACAAATGTGGTGCAGTAACCTTACTCACTTCGAAGTCAAGGATTAACTAAAATGCTACATATTTCAAAAACATCAGAAGTAGATCCGAGTCAGGAAAAATATGTATTCCTTTGTCCGAGTCAAATATAAGCTTTGCATCGATCTTTTAACCTTATGACTTCCACGTCGTGTTCACTATCATCTCGTTAACATTCTAACTCCTCTAAACACATTTAAACACGTCCGATCTTTCCATCTCTTTTTCATGTTGACTATACTTTTGACATACATATGAATGCTGATCTACATAAGCCACATTAACCACGGTTTTTTTTTCACAAAGCGAGGCTCTCAAAAGAAATAACGTTATAAAGTAGTTTAAAAGGTTAGGCGTTAATCCGAGAATCCCTTTATAAGTTTAATATTATGGTAGAATAACAAAATAACAGTTTTAAAAATAATAAGTTAAGAATTCACATTTCCGAGTACATGTCTAATGACAGACTTTCGTTGTTAAGGATAAAATTTGCGGAATAAGCGATAAGCGTTGTTGCTTCGCTTCCAGTGTATAATGATGAAACCGGGTCTCATCGACGGGAATAATTCAACGCAAAATGACGAAGACCACTCGACGTGGCAGAAATCAAATTTCAGTTTGCCAACAGTCTGTTACCAAATCAAAAATGACATTTGAATCATTGTCAGATGTGTTTTGGCATCGTTTGACCGATGACAGTGGATATGTGACTACTATTTCTCATTAAATACATAAATATTTTATAGTCGGAAGAAAGATATTACAAGCTTGAACATAAAAATGCAGATGTAAGCAGAATTATGGCACACACACACACACACACACACGGATGCTAAAGCACACCAATGTTCCAGCCCCTTGCGCTTAATAAATTATACAGCTCTCTCTGTTTTATGATGAGAAAAATCTCCTGTATTTCCACTCTGGCTTCCCAAGTCGAGAAGCCAGGTAACATCTCATTTCTTTCAAACACACACACACACATAATTTTGATGAAAGTTAGTAATGTTCACTCCGTTAATGATATACTTATTTGTGTGTTGTACAAGAAGGAATACACTTTGATAATAAGGAGATGCATTTCATTACATTACTATATCATTCAAATTAATTGTAATAACGCGAATGCACGAAGGAGAAATTCACATACCAACATATAAAAGACTATTTAACAGTTACAAAATTCCAATGATTAAAAAAAAATTAGAACCATTGCTGATATCATTTTTTATTAATTTATCTAATTTGATTGAAAAACCTATCAAGCTAGATTGAAAAGGATTGTCATGGTATTTGAATAATGGTGATATATCGAATTAACAGATACATCCCTTTCACTTGGCCCTTAATTTCAAATAAAGTCAACATTTATTAGCAATATGGTATTCAGCTAAGTTAGAGAAAGGTCTTTTATATTCTCGGTGCACATTCCAAATACGTTCAAGATTCGAGAATCTTTAATAGCTATTGTAATTTGAGAACATTTCAATTAAAAATATTAGATAATAATTCTCATGGGGAAAATGTGTGGAAATAAAATGTATTTTCTATGAAAATTAGTTACATCATTTACAATTTCAGAATAAACAGAATTGTGAAGTTGCTGCACCAATTAGTAGCAGAAAACTGGTAGAAGAAATAAAATTTCGAATGGATGTTACTAGTTATGAGTAATAATGTATAAATTTTGTAATGTAATTCCTTTTTTCTGATACTGTGTTTTCAAACTGTTATCATTGCTTTTTGTGTATTGACTTCTGTTATACTTGTAGTGACAGCGGTAATTAGTGGTTAAGGTCACGAATTCGCTACTGGCGTTGTTTTTGTCGAGAGTTGTGGATTCGAGTCTTTATGTCACTGAGACCCGCAGTGTAGATGAGCTGATGCTTGTTAAATCTGGTAGAGGCCCTAAGTTCTCCCGTCTTCATGGAGTGGAAATTTGGTGAGGGAGGTGCTAGAGATCAGGATTCGTCTTCGTCTCTGGACTGAGACTCAAAATTACGAGGTCCATCGTTCTCGTTTTGTTTCTCACAGCGCAACGTTAATAAACAATCACATCAAACATTGTAACTCAAAATTTCATATAAACTTATCACTTAAAAAAGCACACGCGAAATACTTTATTACATGAGAATAGGATGACAATATGTCCCTAAGAAAGAAAAGATTTTCCAAATTTTAAGAAATTTTTTAGCTTCTCAATCATCAACCAAACAATCAAATCATCTAAGCACTAAATTAATTTAATCTTTTTTTTTTTTTTTTTTTTTTTTTTTTTGGGGGGGGGGGGTACATAGTCGTCAGTGAATAAGGTTAGTTGTATTTATAAAATGTACCCTACTGTAAAAAAATGTGTGTGATTTTGGGATTATGATAGGTGAAATTTTCTTAATCTATTCTTATTTAAGTTTATGGTCGTAGTTGTGTTGATTAGTTTAAGTAAACTAATCCAAATTAAACTTTAAAATATAAATATCAATAAAAACTCAGTTAACATCAGCACCATTAATGTTTTAAATTTTTTTTAATTAAAATCGCTCAGTTCCAACTGTTTAGAGATCGAATAACTAGACTCTGACAAACTTTAAGAACTGAGAATAGTAATAACTTTTTAATCCCTAATTTTTAATCCCTGAGTTGTTCGCTATTCTATTTTTTCGTGTGGATTTGGGAGTTGTCGCGACACAGCACTGCTCGTATTTTCGCCAATTGTTTATCACAACTTTCAATTTTACTTTCAGTGCTGTATTTCTTTTTTTTTTCCTTACCTGATGGGTTATAAAACTTATTTGCACAACATTTCAACTGCATATTGAACAGTAAAATTTTGTGGAAGCCCAGCAGATGAGCCAATAAAACTAACAAGCGCAAACATGTTACTAGAGTATAACTTTTTGAACTAATATCATTGTACTATGTTAACTTTTTATTTGATGCAAGAATATTCAATATTCAATTAATTATTGTTCAATGTTTAAATTAAACCTTGCAGTTGCTTGAATGAGACAAAACATTTTGTAGGGTATTTAAATCGTCTACACAAGTTTAGAATGTGCGTTAACATATTAAATATGTGTTTTAGAAGTTTAAATACCTAAGGTGATTTAGCTTTTGTATTTCTGCTAAAACTGTGTCGATGCTCGATAATCCGGCTTTTAATAGGTCCCGAGCGTGCCGGATTTAGATATACTTACAGTAGTTCTTTTTTCAATCAACGAAGTTGAGAGAAACATGTTTTTTCAAAACATCATTTCTCTCAATCAACAAAAGTAAGTCTGTACTTAAAGGGGGAAATAACACTAACTGAAGGGAGAAAAATAATATGTAAGTTGCAATTAAAGTTTAATTAGTGCTTAACTTTAGTAATCTCGTTATGTCTCAATGTACTATACGATTGAAAAGTAATACCTCCATGATCAAAGCCTTTTTTTTTTTATTTGACACTCAATTTTCACTTTTCTTGTAGTACACGAAACTTGTAAGTATTTTCAGTACAATGCACTATTCGCTTTTCAGAGTAATCCTATCTCTATCCCTATTATTGCTCCAACGCATGACTAATCGAGCAAAATCGACGGATAAGAATTCAGAAGACTGTAGTCTACACCAGGCTTTAATTGCGGCTTTTAATTTAGTCGTCAGAATAAACACTATCCCAAAAGATGCTCTTTCAATTTCGGGAAGAGATGCAAGTTTCAAGTTGCAAGGTGGGGGCAATGGTCCGACGCTGTTTCAACCTCTTCTCCACATGGGTCGCCACTGTCATCAGATCATGCATTGATGTAGAAGACACATGTAAATCTCAGATACAATAAAAATTTATTTACAAATAAAATTATGTCTACAGAGGCATTACTTTTCAATCAAACATTGCCCTGATTGTGACTATTTTGTAAAGTTGCACCGAAAAGCAGCACGAAAGCTGTTGGTGACAAACCTGGTAATGCTAAACCTCGGTCAAGTGACAAGGACGATACTTCCCTCTCCAAATTTCCACATCACGGCAATGGGAGGGCTTGGGATTTTGAACAGATTTAACGTGTATCCACCCCACTACTCGGCCGTTCTCTAGCGGCATCAGGGGTCGATCCCAAGAAAGCAACGACGGCCAAGAGTCCATGAACATTACCACTAGGCTACCGCTGCCATCAATCAGACCTTATATTGAAGCAGTTGGGTAAATTAAACACCTCCTTTTTTTTCCTCTTAAGTATAAACTCTATTAATTTATTCTCTTCTCTCGATTCCATCAGATATTAATATTTTGAAATTTTGAATAATAAATAAAAAATGAAATTCACTCAAATTCTTAATCTACTTTCACGAGTAACATCTGGAAACGTTCTGGACCCCTAGTATGATATATATATATATATATATATATATATATATATATATATATATGTGTGTGTGTGTGTGTGTGTGTGTGTGTGTGTGTGTGTGTGTGTGTGTGTGTAATGATTTCACACTTAAAAATTACTTAATTTCTTAATTTTGCTTATTATTTAACTCCCAGTAAAGAGTTCATTCTTATTTCCTGACACCATTCTAATTTGTCCATTTCAATTTGTCAGCTTTTACTCATGGCTACAGACCTGTTGAATTAATCTCGACAAGACATTTCGTCTACCTCTGAAGTCCTTCAATATCCCTTCATCCAATACCGCATAATCTAATAAAAATTCTTGCATATAAATTCGAAGCTAGGTAAAATTATCTCTCTTGCTCTCATAAGCTCTGGTTATAAAGGCCAGAACCACCCAAACTGCTAATTTCCTCACAATGTGTCTACTGTAACGCACGAAATCTAATACAGATCCTCATATATATGTAAAATTGCCTTTCACTTATTCAAAGGGAATAAATAGACTTGATTTGCTAAATGGTGTTCTTATTCTCGCTATGAATTGTTGATGCCCTGTTTACTCGTCCATTAAGTTTATGCTACACACACATACACACACGCACACACACACACAGATATATATATATATATATATATATATATATATATATATATATATATA
>BMAW01089816.1:0-79869 GCA_019974015.1 Nephila pilipes
TGAAGTTACGTATTGCTCGCGAATAGCCCAATGTCACAACTCCCCTCCCTAGAAATGAACGTTATTTATCGTTGGGTACAAAACCAGCGTGAAATTACGATTTAAATTACAAATGTCTACGTAATTGACGTTATCCTGAACTTGGCTTACGTACCGAATTTTAAAAGCTACTTAATAAATTACATCTAAATTTATACCCTCTTAATAAGCTTTCGAAAATTTGAAGTTTTCTAAAGTTACTATATTACTCCTGTTGATCTAAAGCTAATCCATTGAGTGCTTACAAAAACTAATACTACAAAATACATTTCTGATGCTAATGTCTTTCAACTTGTTCTTCTCAGCCGGAGAGTTTTCGGCTCTTTCCAAGCGTAGTTCAGGGTTCATGTACCCTTGAAATGGATTGCAGTGTACATCATTTTGTAAAGCTTTAAATATTAGGTAACATCATTCAAATATACAATTTTCCACATAAAATTCAAGAATTTGATGAATGGCCTGATCTGTCAAGACAGAACAATAAAATGCGAAACTCTAACGCAGCGCTGGCAATGTTAGTCACGATCCCACTACGCCAATGATGTAACCAGATATAAATATAAATACAGTTATGAAATGATTATACACAATTCATGCAAAATAACAAGACATCTAATGCAAACGAGTCAATGCATAAACAAGTGTTATATTTCTAATTAAATGTTTACAATTTAAAATTCCAATCTATAACAAAGTTATTTTCCATCGGGGAAGATCACCAACTTGGTGATTTACACTAAAAATTCAAACTTTCCATTAAAGTCTCCCAGCTCTTAGTGAGTAACAGCCAATGCTGTTTGCCGTATTAAACTGAAGCCGTAAAATCTAAGATCATGGTTCAACAATATCATGTCCTCAAATCAAATGGAATAACAAGGACACATATAACCTGATATTTTAGTCTCTGCTGTGGATGAGAATCTTGTTGAACTACTTTCTAGACTGCTAGATCGGCCGACGTCTGAATCTTGTTGTAGATCCTTTGCAGGAATAAGGCGCCTCGGCTCCTTGAAGACCCTTGTGGCTTGGCAGTGTTGTCCCCTGGTCTGCTTTACTTGGTAGCTGCTAGAGGTTTGACTCTTCGATTCCTTTGTGGTGCCTGAGGTTTCCATCTGCTGTATGATGACAGATTAAAGGTTCTCATCCTACGGTGAGGTGGCACATACAGTAGCGCAGTTCTATCAGCTTCTCGAATTGTAACCCTTGGACCATGTAATCAGATCTTTGCTGTACTCGATCCTCGATCAGCTGATTGATGGCTTTTCATGTATGATGAGCACTCCACCTTCTTAACAGAGTGACTGGAGTGTTTAGTAATTTCATTAAAGATCATGAAGATATTGATTAACACATTGACATCTGCCATTCAAGAAATCTCCTCGGGATCCTGATCCAGCAAATCTTTTACTCTCCTTCTCATAGATCGTATCTGATGTTGAAAGACTTAATAAACCCTTCTCAACCTCCTGTTGATTGCAAGTCCCGTATTCGATATTATCAGAACTAACGGGTAAGAGAAATATTAAAACCTTTATTACGGTTTAACTCCATATTGCAGATTATTGTCTCCACATTTGCATATCACCATTAACCTCAATCTATGTGGAGTTAAGATTAAGACCCTGCATATAGCGATATCTATTCAAATTCTCCTGTTAAATTACCTGAGTATTGCTCAACTTCACTTAAGCGACGCATTTCATATTGCGATAGAAACCGGCGGGAACAGTTCGACCATTTAGATAGGTTGGTTTACGGACTTCAAGATAGTCAGAAACAGGGAGTTGACATCAACATTATATGCTGTATTAACTCATTTCAGATGCTAAGCGCTAATACCAAGCGCAATTCTTTTAACATGTAATCGCAAAATCAAGGAGATTAGGTTCTTAGTTGCTTAGGCCGAATGTAATCTCCGCTTCTAACCGCGTACGATCCACGCCATAGTGAAACCTCCTTTAGAGCTGTCCGTAGGTTCCCCGGAACAGTCAGTAGATTCTCCCGTCATAAAATCAGCACCGATCTTACATCGTACCTCGCGCGCTCTGGCCTTAAATCGATTCGTAAACATGAAGCAAGGTGGCTCGACTTGAATTACATAAAACCTTAAATTATCATTAACACTCTGCAGAAATTCACGCTAATCACCATTTCCATTTGGAATATATGTGGAAAATTACTACCTCCCGGTGGGACTCCTATCTCTAGGGGTAAGGGATTTACTTTGCGCTAGTGTGCCTTGCCGACCTGGGCGTCCCTCTTGTTGCCATCCCTAGATTCAATTGATAACACTACGACACAAATAATTACAAAATCCCACCAAACAACTTTCACAATTTATTGTATATATTTACTATGACACAAATGGCTACGCTCTCCAGAGTAAGCTTCTCTACACTCTTCAACCCACCAATAGTAATCTATGAGCTCTGACCAATAGTCCTTCCTCACTTTGCAGCTCAGAGTTCTGAACAACTGTTGAAAACGCTACAGTCAAATCTTTCTACAACAATCCTTACTCGGATGCTCTACGTATGGTTTTAATTCTCTTTCTCTTATCTAACGCTTCACCTCCCGTCTCTTCTCAGATCCTCCTTTCAGGCTACTCTTTTAGGATCCCTTTCAGATACTCTCTCCCATCTCGACAGGAGTTTATATAATTTTGAATTGACTCGTTTCACTTCATTCCTAACTGCTTTACATACTAACTTTATGTATCACAATTCCTTTTTGGTTGGACAAAGGTTGTTTAGTGAAAGCAATCAATCTCAATTGAAAATCCCCAAGGTTAGTGAAGAGAAACCGCGAATAGCCCAATGTTACAAGGTACATCAAGTTTATTTTCCATTCTCCGCGTTGAATTTGAAAAACTCAATAGATTTCATTCTGTTGCCTACAAAAGCGTCGTTTTTCATTGCAGTTTTCTGAATTTTAATTGATTTTTCTTAAAAATGTTTTACTCTTCTCATATTAGCAAGCATATGAATGAAAATGAAAACCATGAAAAGCATAAGGCTTGTGAAAATACTGAAAGATTTATTCCTCAGCGGTTTTAGAAATACTTATTCACCTTCATTTAAGATTTTAATAAATCCAATTATTTTAACAGGTCCATTGAAAAGTCCCCGGCCTGACACATAGATGGCGCTACTAGAATCAAATCCATATGTTTGTTAGTTAGCCCTAATCCTCAAAAATGCGTGTATAAATTTGACAGCTATCGGATCATTAGTTTGTGAATTATAGCATTTTGAGTGAAACAACTTTTATTATTGTGAAAAAAATGGATAAAAAGGAATTTCGCGTGTTGATAAAATATTCTTTTTGAAGGGAAAAAATACAATTGAAGCAAAAACTTGGCTTGATGCCGAGTTTCCGGACACTGTCCCAGGAAAATCAACCATCAAGGATTGGTATGCTAAGTTTAGACGTGGTGAAATGAGCACCAAAGACGGTGAACGCAGTGAACACCCAAAAGAGGTTGTTACCGACGAAAACATTAAAAAAATCCACAAAATGATTTTGAATGACCGTAAATTGAAATTGAATGAAATAGTAGACACTCTAAAGATATCAACTGAACGTGTACATCATATCATTCACGAATATTTCGGTATGAGAAAGCTCTGTGCAAAGTGGGTGCCGCACGAGCTCACTTTTGACCAAAAACAACGACGAGTTGATGATTCGGAGCAGTGTTTGAAGATGATCAAGCGTAATAAACCCGAGTTTTTGCATCAATATGTGACAATGGATGAAACATGGCTCCATCATTTCACTCCGAAGTCCAATCGACAGTCATCCGAGTGGACTGCACACGATGAACCCGCTCCAAAGCGTGGGAAAACGCAACAGTCGACTGACAAGGTTATGGCGTCTGTATTTTGGGATGCGTATGGAATAATTTTCATTGACTACCTTGAAAAAGGAAGGACCATCAACAGCGACTATTACATAGCGTTATTGGACCGTTTGAAGGAAGAAATCGCCGAAAAACGGCCGCATTTCAAGAAAAAGAAAATGCTGCTTCACCAAGACAATGCACTCGAATTTTAATTCTGAAGGTATATAAACAAGGGATGTGAAAACCGATTCTTATCTCTATGTTAATATATTCATAAAAAATATCTCATGCTCATTTTAGTAATTAATAATACATAATAAAATAATTGTATATCATTATACACTTTTAGAGGGGAAAAAAAGCAGCAAATGCTCTCAAAAGAATACTTCTCTCTTGTTTTTAATTAATTTTATTATTTTTTTTATCAAAATCATATTCGCAATACTTTTTAAACAATGTGAATTACCACAGATATAAACTTTAGCGAACTAATCAAACTTTATATCGGGATGACGTGATGGAAAATAAATCTACATCAAGTTGCACCTCCTAGAATATCAAACAATAATAAAAGGAAATTGTATCTTGTAAAAGTTTTCTAAGAGGCTCCCTCCCCTTTCGGTTTGCTGAGTTTGCATACTTCGTCTTTGTTAATGACGCCATGAAGTCGGGGCTGAAAGGCATTCAGAGAATTGGCTTTTCCTGGAAGTGGGGGGAGTTTGTTCTCGTATACACATAGTGACTCCGGCGGGTTCACTTTAGACGTCTACCATAAATGTCAAATGAAAGAAATTTACAATACTTCACCGTTTTAGGGGTACAGCCCAGCCTATCTCAAAGAGAAATACAACTAGTCTAGTTCCGCTTTTTTCAATGCCTTATATTGATTGAAATGAAACAATAAAGTGACTTTGAAATGAATGTTACTATTTTCAATTTTAAATTACATTCTACATGTTCTATAAGTTCATTTCATCCTGTTTACATATGTATTAAGTAAAATAGCTAAAAAAGGGAAAGAAAATTAATGAATAAATAACCACTTATCAATTTTATTTGAATATAATAAAATGTAATATGATTTCATATCGCAGTTATTATATAAATAATTTGAATAATTATATTTTTATAATTAATGATTACTGTTTTTTTTTCAGGTGTATGTTTTTAATCTCGGAAAATAATAAAAACTGATAAATAATAAATGTTTAAATTCTTGTTTTTTGAATTGCCATTATTAGCGGTATTTCGAAAATTTACCACGGCGTAATTAGCTCTAGTCACGGAACCCTGCTAAAGAACAAATAATCAAAAGAACAATAAAATATGTATAGAAATCAATTCATGCAATCGATTTAGCATGAACAAACACAAATGTAGAAATAGTACACAAAGAGTGGTGCAGATTTCTGAAAATTTTAATGTAATTTCAGTACTACTACTTTCTTTGTAGGGATGTGTGGAAGCAGAGTCTATCCATTGACGCAGAGGTGGTGTTAAAAAGATGAAATTTAAAAAAAATTAAACAAATATAAATGATATAACTTTATCTTTATGATGATGTTAGCAAAAAAATTATAAAATCTGTTACTAAAACTTTCATTATCATTGAAAATATTTCATCTATTTTCCTTCCTTCTTTCTTCTCTCTTTCCTTTATTCATGCTTTTAATCTCATACATGTACTAATCACATATTTAATATAAAAGTTTAATTTTTTTTATTAACTCCTGGCAATTGGGAGATTATATTGAGTAAAAAATTCCTCGGACTTACACTCGATGTTATTTGATTGTTGTTGTCTTAGTATAGAACGATGTAAATGGAAATTTTCCAAATTTTTTTGTAAAATATTTTCTGTGCCGAAATGTTATTTGATTACCTTTAATTGCAACAATTGTAAATAAAACAATTGGAATGTGTGAAAATCTTGCAAAACAGTATGAAAAGTCGGGTTGAAAATGAAATTAAATGGAAATGCATCTTCTACTCGAAGGCAGATGCCTGTTATGTTTTAAAACCAAAGTTGATATTAGCAGCATTCTCAACTGCGAATGATTTCCAATGATGGTTATTCGGATTTCAATATTACTGATTAGAACATTGCATTGGAAGTTCACAAGTGTGAGATACATATTACAAAAAAATACTTAATGAAATGAATGAATTGGCTTAATGAATTAAAGAAATTGCGATATGAATAAGCTTGTTAATGGTAACTTTAATTACTTGATACGTATTCCTAACATTTTAATTAAGCTAATAACAGTAAATAACATCCGTATTTCAGTTTCAAAATAGGACGCATAAATATTTTATTTCTATTAAAAAAATCCAATGTTATTTTTCTTATAATTTATGCTAATCTCGCTGATTTTTGTAAAAATGGATTTTACAACACCGGCTGAGTAGGCCAAGATTTCGCAGGTCACGGCTTTATCAACAATTCGTTAGTTTAAATGAGATACGAACTAGTACAAGTAATATTCATGGATTGTGAATATTCTTTTAATAATAATAATAAAAAAAAAAGTGAAATAAGTCAATTTCTTTTGAAATTTTTGGAATTCTGATTTGTTGCTGACAGTATGGCAATACTGTCTGATTATTTAAATATTAAAAATTAAAACGTCTTCTGTCTCTGTAACTGTCTCATTTTTCCCAAATTTATTATCGCGGCGTTCTTATTTCGAGAAAATAAACAAAATAACCTTTTTTACAGCTCAATTGTTTTTTAATTTCAATCAAGGAATGAATATTTATTAATTTTGAAAGAGATAGTGATTAAGACTTCATGTGCCTAAATGTATTAGTAAATGCGTTGGACAACAACATTAATCACGTTTTCGAACTATATTTAAGAAAGAAGAGAGATTAAGGAATAAGCCTTATGACATTTATTTTATAAAAGAAATAAATATATAATTAATTTTAAAATTAAAAGAAAATATAGTATCTGAAATTTGATTAAATTTTAATAAAATACATGCGCATTAAAAATTTAATTATATAAAGACAGGTTGATAAAGGGCATATTTAAATATTATTTATCTTTTGAGTTTTAGGTAAAGATTCAACTCATAAGAATAAAATTAATTCCTTTTAAACTATATACATCAATATGAATCATATAACACATCAATCAATAACTCCGAGACTAACCCAGAGATGGCGCTCGTATAAACCAGGTCTTCTAGAGTAGAAACCTTTGCTTGAAACAAAATTTAAGTCGATCGGACCAGAAACAGCTGAGTTATCGAGGTTGAGTAAATCGTTTTGTAGTTTGTTTAAAATGGAAAACGAGTTCGGTTCTGATAAAACATTGTTTTTAATGGGTAAAACACCGTGCAAGCGAACAATGGATTGAAAATGTTAGACTCTTGTCCATCAGCAACGATTTGTCGGTGGTTTGCCAGTTAACGTGGTCGTGCCGACATTAAATGACGCGGAACGCTCGGTAGACCTGTAGCGTTACACGGAAAATGAGTGAAGTGACAAAAATTATAATGAAAGATCGTAAAGTGAAGCTCCGTGAGATTGCTGAGAGACACAGATATCATATGGAAGTGTATTTACTGAAAAGGTTTTTGAGTGAAGTGAAAAGGTTTTTCCAAGCGGGTGCCGGATTGCTTTCGATGGAACAAAACAGCAACGAGTCGATGATTCAGAAAGTCTGTTTATCGCATTTACTCGCAACAAAAAGATTTCGCGAAAAATTTGGAAAAGCGTTGAAGATTGTATCATCTCGCGATTAACAGAAGGTGTTATGTTGATGAATCAAAAATTTGTTTTTCAATGTTAGAATGGAGTTATTGATCGATGTTATATATAATAAACACTTGTAATTTAAATTTTATGATTCAATCCTGTTTGTTTTAATGAAAAATGTTTCATCTATGAAAGGAAGCTCAAAATTATATAGATTTTAAGTATAAGAAGAAAAAAAAAATCAGAAGAATTTAGGATTTTTTTTTATATTTCAATCTTTCCCTACGAATTATAAATGCATAAAAAGCGGTAAAAAGCCAAAACAGACAACCCTGAAAAAATATCACATTACACCCGCACCAATGAGAAACAACTTGTTTTCCTTTCAGTGTACCGACAGGAAATGCTCACTGAAAAAGAAGTCACACCCATTTCGCCCTCTCTTTAACGATGCCCATCAGAGAGCTTTACTTTTTAACTAAACGGTAACGGTAACGGCTAAAGTTACGAGGTACCTATTTAAAATATTAAACTTACCCTCTCATCATAATTTATAAATTTAATGAGCATAATTAGTTAAAGTTTTATCGTAATTTAAGTTGCTATCATAATTAGGATCAAGGCAACAAGCACCTGGGTGTTCGACAGAGTGAGGCGACTGCCGAAACTAGTTGGAAATTAAAATTACGAGAGCGCGCACTGCTATTGGATGCCGTAGCAAGGGAAGCTAAGAAGCATACATAGCGGTGAGCGGGGTCTAGGTTAGGGGCGGGACTTCAGTTCGAAGACGAAAAACGGCTTCGAGAAAGCTGTAGTCCGCGTGATTTTGAGAGGTTATAACAAGGCGAAAAATAAGTTAAAATTAAATTGAGATAAAAAGAAATGCCGTACCGAAACCAATTTAGAGAAAAATGCAATTAAAAATTTTGAGGGAAAATTTAAAACGCGAGGAGATGAGTTTGAAAAATAAGAATTAAGCTGAATTTAGCGCTAAAAGCGACATCTGGTGACGAAAAATGTTAAGGATCTTAGGAAAATGTAGTTAAAAATTTAAATAGTATCTAATTTTCTAGAATTAAAGATTTTAAAATTTTGAGAGTTCTCGATAGTGTTACGCGAGGTCCATTTTGACCATGGGGCAGTGCCACTTATCGATGGGAAGTCCTGAATTTTGAAAATAATCAGGATATCACTGATGCATTACTTCAGTGCGCTCGCAGCCTTTTTAGGGCTGGGAAATGGACATATGACTGTCCGAGCGCGGCTCTCGGTCTTTTTTGCGAAGATGCGATTGACGCATCATACGCGGGGAGTTGCTGAAGCAGTGCATTAGGTATCTGAGGGATCCTGATGAAGAAATTTAATGATTGTTTTTTAATGAACTCTAGAATTGGTTCAATTTTTAGATCTTTATGCAGGACTTCAATCCGGAAAAACCAGGGTGCATTTATCATTTTCCTAAGGTGTGTGTTTTGTAAGACGTGCAGTCGTTTCAAATGGGTGGTTGCAGCGGACGCCCAGATAGGCGATGCATACAACATGATCGGTCTTAAGATCGACTTGTAGAGCAAGATTTTGTGCCTGATCGCCAGCTTGCTCTTACGAGAAATCAAGCGAGTGAGCAAACTGCTCATTCCGATAGCCTTTTGATGGGCATTTCGGATGTGGCGGGCAAAATTTAATTTGGCGTCTAAAATTAACCCTAGGTACTTATATTCAGTGACCCAGGGGACGGGTTGATCAAAAATGGTGACTGCTGGCAAATTGCCAATACACCGTTGTTTCGTAAAGAGGAGGCAAGCGCTTTTAGATGCATTAACTTTAATTTTCCAGTCAATGAGCCAGAGCTGTAAACGAGAAATGTATGTCTGCAATCTTTCAATAATTTTTCGATTGCAAATGTCTTGGGACATAATAGCAGTGTCATCAGCATACATTGCTAAGTGAATGTTGGCAGCCTTCGGGATGTCATTTACGTACAAAGAAAAAATTCTTGGACTTAAAATCGATCCCTGGGGGACTCCATTAAGGATTGGATGGGGGGAGGAGACTGCGTTTTCGACTCGAACTCTGAAACTGCGAGAGTCAAGGAACGAGTGTATAATTTTGATAAGTTGGTCCGAAATTCCAAGTCGCATCATCTTGGAAATGAGCCCATCATGCCAAATTTTATCAAAAGCTTTGGCAATATCGATAAAAAGCATACCCGTGGCTTTGTTATTGGAAAAGCCTTGCTGGACAGTCTCAGTAACTCTAAGTAACTGTGTTACTGTAGAGCACTTGGGAACAAAACCATGCTGCTCTGGAATAACAATATTCCTGGAATTGCAGAACTGGTCAAGGCGATTCAAAATAACACATTCATATGCTTTGCTCAGCGAACTGAGTAACGATATGGGCCGATAATTTTGAGGATTCGAATCATCTGAACTAGACTTGAGAATGGGGACCACCACGGCGATCTTCCAAGCCTTAGGGAAGTAGCAGTTCTCCATTAAAAAGTTAAAGATCAGCGTGAGAAGAAAAATAAATTTAAGTGGGAGATTTTTAAGAATGCTATTAGAAATTAAATCCAATCCTGGAGCTTTCTTAATTTTGGTTTTTAACTAAAGAATATTCCCGTCGCTAGGTGCTGTAGAGCGGGAAACTTAAGAATTTTCGTGGAATTGTAAAAGGCGTTTGATATCTCCATGAAATTCGGAGTGTCGTGAAGTGAATTAGTGCCTTATAATTCATTTAATGTAACCGTTCTAAAGTATAACGTACTTTCTTTTTTCAATTCGATTAAGAAGGAAAGGAATATCTTTCGCTCGTCAATCATGAAAGAAAACAATTCCGATTTCGAAGGAGAATTGCAGTCTTCTGGTGAAAGTTCGACTTCGCATTCAGTACAGTCATCAAACAATCACTTGCACGATACGTCGCGCAATCGTGAGAACAAAAAACATTCACGCTCTTCTTCGAATGATTGGAATAAAGATACATCCAAGAGACAAAAAACTCGTACCAAAGATGGAAATCAACCATATGACGTCTTGACCGCAGCACAAATGACTAATACTTTACATCAGAGGATGGCTGTTACAGTATCACCAACTCCAACAATTATGCACCAGCCAGCCATCGATACAAACCCTTATTCAAATGGAATGGAGTTAATGCCTAGCAGTAATTTAGCCATGGTACCACATCCTTATTTGGGAATGGGTACTCAACCCAGTATCTATGGAATGGTTCCACCAATGGATAATTACTATTCACAGCAACTTATCACTAATTCAGACATAATGCCAAAAATTATTCCTAATACCCTTATTGAAATATCAAATTTAGTTTTGACTCCACCAGTACCAGGAGAAATAAGGAATCGTCGCCTAAAACCTGATGGATGTCGAACTGTTTATGTTGGAAATTTGCCTGAAAAAATGACCGAAGGGATGGTTTCTGAAATTTTTCAAAGATTCGGAAATATTTCAACTATTAGAATGAACGATAGACATTTTTGTCATATTAGATTTGAGAAAATGGAGTCAGTTGAAGAAGCACTTCTTCTCTCAGGATATCGAATAAAAATAAAAAATAATGATGAACCTGCTTACAATGGGAAATTGCATGTGGATTATGCTACTGCTCATAATGATCAGCTTGATTTTGAATGTAGAATTCGCCAGATGAAGCGTGAAGAGAGGCATCGTGCAAGAGACACATTTATACCTAGTCCACCTCCAATGCCTCTTTATTCAGAACATGAAGCTGTCTCTGTGAATGAAGAGTTGTGTAACAGGGAAACCTTTAAAAAAGGTGTGGCAGTTTTAATTACTTGGTTTGAAAAGGGTGAGTGTACCAGAAGAAATTCTGCTAAATTTTATTCTATGCTTCAGATTATTAATAATATTGTAAAAGGATTTAAAACTGAAATGGCTCATGGTGAAGAAGAGGCTCGGATAGCCAATGAAAAGTTGGATACATTAACTCGTAACATCCAAGGGGAGCTGTCTGAAATTGGAAAGGTACACCGTGCTGCAAATGTACAAAAAAATTGGGATCAGTTTTCGAAAAATCAAAGGAAGTATATAAAAGAATGGGAAGAAGAAATGAAAACTTTTTCAGCTTCTTTGCTCACTAAAAGAGTGGAAGAAGATATGGATTTGGACCTGGATGAAAATGATGTTGAGAAATGTAATAATGATGAGATATTTATCTTGAGAGAAGAATTGAGTATATGTAGAAAGGAATTGGGTATATGTAGAGAAGAATTGGATGCATGTAGAGAAGAACTGGAATATTCTGAGGGTTTAGCAGCGGAGAGAAAAAAAACTATTGATAAGAACGATGAAGAAATTTTAAGATTAAAACAAGCCTTAGAAAAGAGTCTCGAAGAGATTCGTGAAATTTCTGCCAAAGACAGATTGTGTACTGATGATACACAAAATATATCTGTTACTAATAGCTCTACACAATGTATTTCTGATTTAGTTAATGTTACTGAAAGTGATATTTTTATTGCTGCTTTAATTTCCATTTTTCTGAATGCACATCCGAAAGGAGCTCATATTGATTACATTTGTTCATATCTATTTGAAAATCATTCACCTGTTAATGAGAGTGATGCCAGATATTCACTAGCAAAATTTCCTTATCTGTTTAAAGAGATTCGAACTGGAATTGGTGCTACACTACAGAAGAAATGGAACTTTATCGCTTTTAAAAGTAATTCTTAGTCTTCCTCGAGTGACACAAGTTTTTTCCTGTTTGATATGTTAAAGTGTGCTTACCATTTTTCACCAATTATTCTTACTATCAACATGTAAGTAAAGTAAAATTTTTAAATCAGTTGTATACCAAGAATGGGTAAACATTTGACTTCCTTAATGGTAAATAGACAGTATGCATTTTATTTCTCCTTTCATGCAAGAATAGATATCAAACATCTTATTCAGAAGCTGGAATTTTTTTTAGAGATTGGCAGCACTGGATTTCTAAGGAATAGGTAAGTTTATTCTCTTTTAGTTATCCAAGTTTAAAGTAAATGCCTTTGTAGGTGCCAAATCTTTTGTAATTGTAATGTTACATGTTAGAATATTTGGTACTTTATTGTTAGCTGGGTACCAGACAAAAAGCGACAAGCTTAAAAGTTGGTGCAGTTATTGACGAGTCCAAGTGATGTGAAAAGAATATCTATTTAACTCAAAGGAAGATCTACCATATCCATAGATTGACTTTAAAGATTGGCGGTTTTTGTAGGGTACCGAGCAAAGTATATATTTTCTAATTTGGTATTATAGGAAATTTTATCTGTCAGCTGAGAAGCTTGTTGGAATGCATTTAAGGTCACATCCTCCACAACCAAAATATTTGTCCAAGTCGTCATAAATAGCAATCCACCTTTTTTTTATTTTCACATAATTGTTATACAAGGCTACCCTAAATTTTTTACTTCTTAGTGGATTGCTCATCGTCAGCTTATGAGCTATAGTGCATATTCAGTTTTTATGTGTGTTTTTTTACCTCGGTGCTTGCATCTGCAAGTGTTTTAACTTTTGCTGGTTAAAATAATAAAGCGAGTGACTGAATTTAATGCACATTTTTTTTTTGTGCGGGATATTTTTTTACATGCTTTTTCCTAATAATACTATTCCTAAAGGAAAGGTTACTCGTAAGAAAGAGGTAGATTATTTGAGTGTGTTTGAAAGCTCAAAAAACCTGGAGAACCTGGCATATTTGTGGAAGTAGATATAGCTAAAATCGTAAAAATGATTATGATCCTTTCTTGCATAAACTATCGAAACAGGTTATTCAAACTTATTCCATATTCTTTCATTGCGTGCTGTGCAGGATTCTCATTTGCAATCTTAAAGCGAAATATTGTGTTTTGTTTACAAAGTTTAAATATTTTTTTCAAATTAAGTTTGCGAGAAAATTTTTATTAGATTATAAGGTAATTTCTTTCTTTTCTCTCTCTCTTTTTTTTTTGCTTATGAATTTTGTTGTATTTATTTTGAAAAGGTGTTGGTGGAATTTTAAGGGATCTTAGATAATACCATAGTCTCAGGTAATGTAAGGTTTTGCATCTAGTTTAATCACTTATTGAAGGGAAGATACTTTAATTCGAGAAGATGAAGATTAAGAAGTTATTAAAATATTTTTTTGATATACTGGTAAGATATGCGAGAAAAGTATTTGTTTCATATTTAATATAGTTGTGGAGATGAAACACATTTGGCTTATTTTTAAAAATAGCCATATTGGTAACTTTTAAAACTATGTCAAGGTTGTGGGCCAAAGAGCAGTTTTATCAAGAACAGTTTCTTGATAAAACTGCTTAAGGAAATATGAATTACAACCATTATAAGCCGACATTCTCCACTCTTGTTTATACTTTGTTGTATTCATTACAAAAATACCTTATTTAAGCTAGCCATCTTTGTAAGTTGTATGTTGTTTTCTTGAAATGTAGCACAAGTAATTAGCCCTTTATAGCTTGATCATGTTTGATTCGAAAAAACTAATGATTTAAAAAATTCGCTTCTAATTCTATTAAAAAATTCCGTACTTTTCCATTTTGCTGGCGAAAATCTCGCCTAGCAGACTTTATTGGCGACAACACACCATAAACACATTCATTTTGGTGTCCGTTGTATCGTTTTGGGCAACTTCATCACTTACGCCAGAGAAATTGAGAAGTACCAAAAATTCAAATGTTATATAATTTATTCCTAAGAAGTCTTGTCTGAATGCTTGAAACATCTAAATTTGAGTGCTGTCAAGAAATATTTTGTCAATAATTACTTTAATTTTATATTTTGAATATGTTATAACAGATGCAAAGAAGTTGTAAAATGATTTATACTCTTAAAATTAATAAACTTTTCCATTACTAGACCTAATTGCTTAACATAAGTGTTTGAAATTCCTATGTTTGTATTCCATGTCTAGTTTAATTTTGGTAAAAAGTAATGTAAACAGAAAAAGGATTTTATTGTAATTCAAGAGAATTTCTATTGGTACACTACAAGCAATTTTTTTTTTAAAATCTTGTATTGTTTTGTTTTCAACATTTGGCTCATTGTAAAAAGTGGATCTTATTAAGTAAAAAATAATAACTTTACCTTGGCTATGTTTGTATTGTGATGATTATTATAAATCTCAAACATAGCAAAGAAGTAAGTAATATCTGTTCAAAGTAAATTGTGAATATGTCAATCCAAATTTTTAGTATTCATTTTAGATCTAAATTTCTTATTATTGTACAATTTTATAGTGTTATCAAAATATGCAAACATTCAGAAATATTTTCATTTGAGTAACAAGATCATTTAACTTTTGTATTTAAAGACTTAATTTCATTTCATTTTAACTTTTGAAACAGAATAAGAACTTGGAATATTTGAGTATCCTTTACTAAGAAAGTATTTGTGCATATTTCTATTAAAATTCCTTTAGCCTTTTTAATATATACCAATCATATTACATTTTTCTCGGTAAGTTTCTTTTCTTTTAAATCGTAGAAACTTTGTCACTTTCTAAAATGAATGCCTTTCCTGAAAATGTTTCGAGGAATTCCACATGTATTGGCAACCCATTTATTATTGCACTTGATCATTACATCAATGCATTCATAATTTGCCATTGCAGCAGCTAAGTTTAAATTTAATCATCAGTACAAAGTTTTCTTATTTCTAAAATTATAGATTCCAAGATTAATTGTAGACTTGTGTGTAGTCTAATGGAGGTTGTTGCCATTATTAGGTAGGTTGAAATTGTCTGTCGAAGCTTTCAGAGTGAGATTTACCAAAGAAATGTTAGTCTCTTTCATCAGTCATGGTTCAGATTACAACATTTTTGCAAAATGCAGTGTACTTGATAACATTTAATATAATTAAAAGTCTGATTTGATTTGCAGAAGAGAGTTTCTTTTTGTAAAATTCATAACTATTTATTAATTTTATGCCAAAAATAAATTTTCTTAATTGATGGTGCAGTGGCAATCTTATTCAACAATTCTGTAACTGTGTCAAATTTTTCTGCAAAATTTTAATAAGTTATATATTTGGGTTTCATTAAAAAATTTAATGGTGTAAATTGCAAGATCAACTTTTTAAGACTGAAATCCATATTTTAATGTATTATATAAATATTTCATGTAAAATTATTTTCAAATTTACCATTTTGCATTTTAGCTTTTTTTGTGCATCCACCAATATTTGTGAAAACCATTACTATCACGAGAAAACCTGGCTCATAATTGAAATTAAGGTAAGTTTTTTTTAAAAAAATATATATATTTTTACTGATTAATTATTATTTAAATGCTGAAATTATTAGTTACCAGCTGAGGGTTGTTTGGTTAATTACATACACTTAGGCGTGCTGCTGATTTTTTTGGTGAAATCTGGGCCTTAACAGAAGGAGGTGATACACAGTAAATAGGTCAGATTGACGCTTAAAAAATATTACTGTACAAGCTGGAATGAAAATACTTGTAGCATACTGGTAAGAAAAAAAATCAGGATTGAAACTTGCAGAAAAATCATTTCATGAACCTGATTCATTAAAATATGGAAAGCAGTTCAGGAAGAAATATTAGAACTAAATTGTTTTGTGATCTTTCTCCCCCTTAATTAGTTGAATTACTTGTTTCAAAGAAGATATACTTGCAAAAATGACTTCAAGTATGTTTACATTTTTTTTTTTATTTGTGTGGTTTCCAAATTCAAAAGCCTGTTTAGTTACTTGTTGAAAATTTAAGAAAAGTTAATCATAAACACTTTATTCACATTAAGTGTTTTTAATAATTGTGCTAAGAAATTTTTATGAAAATCATTATAGTCAAACTTCTCTTAAAATGTAGGAAGCAATATTTGAGAAGATAGAATAATTGAATATGATAAACATTCTGCGATGCTTGTTGAATTAATTATTTTAATGCTTTTTAATTACCTTGGCAGAATTTAATAAAGTAGCATTTCTGACTTGTGATAAATTTGTAAATATTTTATGGAATTACATTTTCATTTTAAAAAATTTCATGCATTTCATAAACCTCCATCTCTTTATTATTCACAATTTACTCGTAATTTTTAGCTTGAAATTTCTTTATTTTTCTGCAATGTTTAATTTTGGTTCAATTTTTAAAAATAAATTTAGCTTCTTCGAGATTTCTGTTACAATCAGAAATTCTTGATATTTTGAAAATTTTTCTTCAAATCAAGGAAATAATGAATGCTTTAAGGATTGGATGCCAAACATTTAAACATTCATTCACTAATTCTTTCGATCAACAAATGAAAAGGTATTTTACATGGAACATATATTAATCTTTGAATCGTATTAAATGAAATCCTTTAGTGATGTCTTAGTACTAGAAGATCCAATATTCTTTGCCCATCAAGGTTTGCCTTAATTACTTGAATTGTGTATTTCCTTTCTTTTACAAAACTTAGTTGCAGATAATTTTTTCTTTCAAGTTTTATTTAATTATTCTTTTAATTTATTGGACACAAGTTACAAGTAAGATGATTGTTTTTTGTGTTTTCCATTAGGTATGTATTTTATAATACAAATAAGTAAAATATTTTTTTCTGAAAGCTCTTATGAATAATTTGTAACTTATTTTTATTTTGGACTAAGAATATGCTGAAAACCTACTGTTTTATTCTTCCTTATAATAAACCTTTTTTTAGTAAAGTTTTGATTGTTATTTGCTCTGAATTTTATTTTCTGTCATCTATCTAACTTTCACTTTTTGTTTTTAATCCTCAGACAAAGTACAGACATGTGGTTCTATGACAACAACAAGTTATGAAGTTGATCTTAAACATGACAGAATGACTCAAAGAAACTTAATAGTCTATAAAGTGTTAATTATTACATTCAAAAAATACATTTTATACACTATAAACCAATAATTATCATACTCAAATAAAAATGTCAAACATCAGCGCTCTCACAGGATATTAATTTTTTTACATGCTTAGAATTATTAATTTCATACTAAAAAAAAAGTACTAACTTTTGTACACCTAATGGTCTCAGAACGGTTCACACAGAGAATGTAAAAAAGAAAGAATTCTGTTAACATGTAATGCTGTTATTGAAATAAATCTAAGGATTTTACTAAATCCTTACAAAAAAAATTCATTTCTTGTTCTAAATGTTCCATGAGAAATAAAAAAAAAATTCTTAATATTATTCTTCAAATAAAAAATCAATTGCTTAAGCCCATTTTTGAAGGATATAAAACACACTGTACACTAATATATGCACCAACTATTGCAATGTTCTTGTCGAATTAGTTCGGTGAGATATTTTCTAGGTAAGGTATTAAAATATTTCTGTAGCACCTCTGTTCATAGGAGACCTAAAATAAAAATACATAAATTATAGGAACCATGGGTTTTCACGGCTGTAAAATTGTATTTTTCTTAAATATACCTATAAGTATGATGAATTAAATAAGAATGGTACATACATTACATAAAAGTAGAGTATTAACTCATCGCTTTTATGAAATGGTTAAAAATTGTTTGATTGTATTTCTTTGAGTATTTTCTGTTTCCTGAGAAAGTTTAGCAGTATTCTTATTTATGTATTGAATAAGCAGTATTTCTGTTTGTGAAGAAAATATTTGTATATGTAAATGCAAAGCATTTAATAGAATAAAATTTGTAATTAATAATTGAAAGTATTATATTCTGTATACACATTTTAATAGTTTTAGTTTTAGAAGTATCTTTGTTTATATTTAAAAAGTAATAAGATATTCGAAATATGCATCGACATCTAATAGTGATATGTAACAGAAACATGATATAAAAATTGCTATGCAGTTAGATTCTCAAAAAGCAAGTAACATTTTAGGTTATTGGTTTTATGTTACCTAGTAAACATTTCAGTTGTGAACATATGAGAGAAGTTTCTAGATTGAGAAATAAATGATTCAAAGCGAAGTTCTGCAACAAAGGCAACATATACACATTACGGTATGCATTAAAATAAAACAAGTTTTTTTTATATATATATTGCAATCCATCATTTTCGGATTAAAAATTAATTTAATTTTTCTAATTCCTGAAACCTTTGTGCGTAATTCATATCATCAAGTGATCTTTTTATCCTGTTTCGAAAGGGATGACAATTATAAATATTACATATATAGACAAAACGTAAAATAAGGTTTTAAAAACAAGAAACATTTTTCGTTGTTATATTTATCCGACACAGTCTTTTTACTTTGCTTTGATTCGGAAATTTTTAACTTAACATAATTTTTTGATAGTGTGTATATATTGCAAGCATACTAAGCATTCACATGTATTTGAAAATTAGAAGTCATTAAAAAATTTTTTTTTTCAAAATATATGTATCACTTCTTATAGTCAGAAATACTGAATAAAAGTTTCACAAACTTTTTGTGAAACATTGACTGTATTAGTTTTTTTCAAATGTTAAATATTTTTCAAAGATCAGTGAATGGTTTATTCAAAAGTCAAATGGTTAAATCAAATGTCATACTTTGAACTATTCATTTCACTTTCAGAGAATATTATTTATTTTCATGGGCCTTCAAGTTATAATAATTATGCTCTGTGAGAATTTTAAAAACATGAAAAGATTCCAAAAATGAGGTATAGTAATCATTTCTATTTGCTTGAACTGTGAGAACTTTATTTCACTATCATTTTTAAAATTGTTACTAAGTTGGATAAATAGTAAATACATTAAATTTGTGTGAAAATTTTTTATTAACCATCAAAATATTGCGGAAACCACAGTCTTTGAAGTATTTGGTAAATTTTTAGATTGAACAGGTTTTCCCGCCCCCCCCAAACACAGAATTTGCTTAATAGAGCAATGTCGAATTTGTTTTAAGCAATGCTGATTATGTTTAATTATATATTCTAAACTTTTTCTTCCTCCACTGTGTTTGAAAGGGCTTGTTTTCTCATGGAGTTTACCGTCTTTGGTAAACATGGGGGACATGCCCCCATGTTTAGCAATCCTTATCTATTTTTGACCCTTCTCAAAGATTTCTTAAAATTTTTCAGATGTCTAAATCACTTTACTAGCTTTACACTTACTTTGGCGCAGCAAGGCCACATCTGGCTTTTGAGCCTTTGAAAATATTATCCCTGACTTGAAAAGGGCTTGTTACTGACAATTGATTTTGAGTAGCTATAAATTCACAGATCATGAATGTGAGATATGAACTACATTAAAACACTGTCACCTTTTCTGGCAAATGCTTATTTTAAAAATCATTTAACAATATTAAAATTTGTACAAGTAGTATGTATAATGTTTTGAAGAAAATTAAAATTACTTTTTATTTTCAAATATATGTGAATGATTAGTAATGTTATCATAAATAATTGTGAAAAGTTAAATTTCGGAATCAAAGCAAGGTAAAAAAAATGTGTCATATTTTTTATAACTAAGAAAAATATGTTTCATGTTTTTTGAATTTTATTGTGTTTTGTCTATCTATGTAATATTGATAATTGTCATCTCTTTATAGATAGGATAAAAAGATCACTTGATGATGATATCAATTAGAACTTCACTTTGAATTATTCATTTTTCAATCTGGAAACTTTTATCATATGTTCAAAATCAAAATACTTCTTACTAAGTAACATAAAACCAAGAGCCTAAAAAAATAATTTTTTTTTTTTTTTTTTTTGAGAATCTAACTTCATAGTCTTCTAATTTCATGTTTCTGTTACATATTATTATTAGATATCGATGCACATTTGAAATACTTTTATTACTTTATAAATGTAAACAAATATATTTCAATAGTTTAAAAACTATTGCTATTAAAATGTGTATATAAAATAGAATATTTTCGATTATTAGTTACAAATTTTATTCCATAAAATTCTTTGCATTTATATATATATAAAAATTTGACAAACATCAACAGAAATACTGCTTACTCAAAACATAAGAATGTTGCTACACATTCTTGAGAAACGGGGGGGGGGGGGCAAAAAAAATGTAATGAAACCATTTTTTATCGTTAATTAAAATAAAGATTCACATAACACTGAATTAAAACATTTCTTAAATATAATGTACGAGTAACCTTCTTATTTTAATTCATCATGCATACAGGTCTAAGAAAACTACATTCACTGAACTTCAAATTATTCAAAGTTGGTTTTCTTTCTGTGATATTTTCTCAACGTTCCGAATATTCCTACAAGTATAAATTGTCTCACTATTTTGATCATTACCATCATTTTTCATTTCTAACACACAAAAAATACGTTTCTAATACTGTAAATTCATTGAATATCTGATTTAAAATTCATTCACAACTCTTTTTACTTTGTTAAAATATTTCAATTTATTAAAATCGTTGCTTATAGTATTTTTCAGGATAGCGATAGATTTCTTGCGAGTTGTTACCAGACATCGCAACCGAAGCACGCATGCGCAACCATGGTTTTTCGCCAATTCGTTTGGCTGTTGGGTCTCTCACCAAGGCTTTGGGTTTACATATTTTTACGCGTTAACTTTTTATTTTGACAGCTGTGAAACCCCATGGTTTCTATCATTTATTGATTTTTATTTTAGCTATTCTATTAACAGGCTTTCCACAGAAATATTTTTATTACTCATCTTGGAAATTCTCTCCGAACTAATTCTCCAAGAGCTTTACAAAAGTTAATGTCATCTATGAGTGTACAGCTGTTTTTTTTATGCATCGAAAATGGCCATAGCAATTCATATTTTATTTTAAGAATAATTTATTGGATTATATTAAAATCTTTTTTTTTTTTTTTTTTGTTGTTTCTTTATTTCTCATGGAATATTTTAAATAAGAAATGATTTAATGTTACTGAAAGTGTTTTTTCCTCCCAGTAAAAATATTTATTAAGGAAGAAAGGATTAAGGTGCAGAAGATTAAAGATGTAAATTTCTTTTGTTTTTATTTTGAAAATATTAAGGATATTAAACAAAAATAGTGGTAATATATAAACGCGAAAAAATGCAGTGAATTTAAAGGTATAATTGAAAAAGAAAAAAAATTAGAATTGTCAGGCATGATCAATAGAAAAGTTACACTTAATATTTAATTGTTTAAATTGTATTTCAAGTATTTTACAGTTGGCAAAAAATAACTAATAAATAAAACTTAGTAAAAATGGAATTTTCAAGCTAATGAAATGAAGCAAATTGAATAATAAAATTTTATGTGATAGCATTCACAATATAGTATGTGATAAGTAAAAACAAACATTCGAAGTGAATACAAAAGTTTTTTTTTAATAAAAAGAAAATTAGCGCTGCAAAAAAAAGTATTAGAACAGAAAAAATGGAGAATGCAAATTACAGACGACAACTGCCAACAATTACTAAATTCCTATTTAATTAATTAAATTTATCCCCTCATCTTAATTTAGAGAAGAAAGTACTTAATCTAAAGGAAAAGTTTTTTAAGATTGATTTTCTGTCCTAAAAAGAAAGAGCATAAAAACGTTCAATAAAGCTGACGACAGTGAGAGAAAGAGTTGATTCTCAGCTAAATACCAACACGATTGGACGAAAAGGGGCCTCAATTTGCTCCATCACGCAATTGATCTCCCTGAGAAGTGGATGTGGTTTCAGAAGCGCATCTCTATCGAGGTGACGACAGCTGAAGCCCATATAGGTTTTTTTTAAGAGATCAGGGAATTGAGTTAAAAAATTTGGACAGTATGAAAATAATTCCGCAGAACACGTAGGTCTGAAAAAGAAGAATGAATTTGATTGAAAAAAAAAATTAGGAAAAACGCGAGAGGTTGAGAGTTATTTAGAAAGGAGTAGACAATAAAAAGCTTCCCTCTATGGATAGAAAGAAGCTATAAAGACTGAATTTATTAATAAATTCTAATGAAATCATGAAGAAAATTAATTATCTTACTGCAAAACGCTGTTGCAAATCGTGGGAAATTATTTTCGGGTGTGGAATTATAAGTGAAGTCCAACGGAAATTTTGAAAATCAATTGTTTTAATCCATTCCTGCGGACTCTCTTTAATGCTTAGATGTGGTGAGAATTATGCTCTGGGTCTTTTTTGATAGCATGGAAGCGATGGATCGTAAGTAGGAAGATTTGTGACAAAAGTTAGTTTGAATGCGGTAATTGAAGGTAAAAGATTGGATACCAAGTATTTTGGATATATACTTTTAGTTTAATACTTTAGATATTAAAGCATTTAACCAAACGGGCTATTGTTTTCTATATCCAATAAATGTCGTACATGACCACTTTTCAAAAAAAAAAAAAATTACCACTTCTTTTTAAATAATTTTGTTATCTGCTTTCACCAGTAACGAACTTAATTTTCAAAAATACCGCATAAAAAATTTCTCTTGGTTTTTTTTTTTTATTGGATTGAAATAAAATATATGCAATATATGTCTGACACCTGCTGTCACCACTAAGGAACTCAATTTTCACAAATAAATCGTCATAAATGTCCTTCAATTTCTTTTATTAGATTGAAGTGAAACAAATATAAAAATTAAGTATTTTATTTACTTATCGATTTTTGTATTACCTTAAATCATATGTAAAGTGGAATCAAGGTATGACTGAAAATAAATGACATTATTCAGAATTTTAAGATGCGAGGCACTATGTTTTTTTTTTTTTTTTTTTTTGCCTTGCAGCAACCACACTTAGCAAGCTAATTAGAGATCTCCCTTACATCCGTAAGACATCCTTTTTAAAATCCTCATTAAAAACATTTGGACTCGTGAGGAAAGGAAAACATCTCCATTTCTGATGCACTTTGACTTGATAGAGTCCGATTCTCCTGGGAACCGAGAACACTCACCTGATGCACGTTAAATCTGTTCGGGTCCCAAAGTCCTCCCGTTGGCGTGGTGTGGATGTTAGGAGAGGGGGGTGCCAGCTCAGGTGTCGTCCTCGTCACTTGACCGTGGTTCAAAATTACGAGGTCCGTCGCCAATAGCCCTCGTGTTGCTTCTAGTGCGACGTTAATAAAAACTAAACTAAACCGCGAACACTCACACATCAGGTGTCCAGTTTAGAAGGTGGCAATTCATGCTCCGGTTGGAGTGCTCGGGACCAATAACAGTTTTGTGACATTCTGGTTATTTGGTTGCGTTGAATAAAAAATATGTGATACTTAGATAAATATTTACACTATTTTAATTTCGGTTAATTTAAAATACTAAAGGATAATTTCAAAATAAAGAGCTTGTTGCACTTACACTTTCTACGCATCGTGGGATGCAAGTCGCGCGCTAAAAAGAGTATTGGAATGTCCTTGGACGCGACGTTCTAGTGGAACGTTTTGTAGAGCTCTGAATGTCTCTTCTCTTTACAAATTTTTGGTCTAATGGAATTGACCATGCCTCTTCGAAAACCACGGAACATATTCCTTTGTTTAGGTTGGATAACTGAAATTGATAAGGCTGCGGTAGCCTAGTGGTCAAGGTCGTGGACTAGCATCCGGCGGTTTCGTTCAGTCGCGGTTTCGATCCTTGGCCGCCAAAGACCCGCCATGTAGCCGGGGCTGATGCACGTTAAATCTGTTCGGGGCCCAAAGTCCTCCTATTTTCGTGGTGTGGATGTTAGGAGAGGGGGGGTGCCAGCTCAGGTGTCGTCCTCGTCACTTGACCGTCAAAATTACGAGGTCCGTCGCCAATAGCCCTCGTGTTGCTTCTAGTGCGACGTTAATAAAAACTAAACTAATGGTTTCGGATTCGTGACCGGCGGATTTCGTTCAGTCGTGAGTTCGATCCTTGGCCGCCAAAGACCCGCCGTGTAGCCGGGGCTGATGCACGTTAAATCTGTCGGACCCAAAGTCCTCCCGTTGGCGTGGTGTGGAAGTCAGGAGGGGGGTGCCAACTCAGGTGTCGTCCTCGTCACTTGACCGAGGTTCAGAATTACGAGGTCCGTCGCCAATAGCCCTCGTGTTGCTTCTAGTGTAATGTTAATAGAAACTGAAAGTGATAAAATTGCGGTGACTTTCGTCAACTACAATATCAGAAGTAAAATTGCCTTACTTAACCTGCCAAAAAAGATGTCTTTTCAGCCTGGTTGGTAGGAGCGCATTCTTCGGACCCACTGGTCGAAGCAACTCTGCCGCATCAAGGTCTACTCTCCTCGGGGTGGGGAAAGCCGCCGAAGCCTTAAAATTTTCAAATTACCTCTTTTTAGTTTGGCTTCCTTCTTGGATTGTTTTGGGTCAAATGATTTTAATATCGATTCATTATTATTAGCCACATAAAGGGTTATTGTTTTAAGTAGATCACTTTTCAATTTTTTATCGTTTGTTTCAATTTTAATTACATTAAGCTTAAATATATTCAATATAATAATTTATCGTTTACTTTAATTCTTATATTTAATTGAGTAATTCAGTAATAATTATTAAAAACAGTGCATCTTGGACAATTATGCAACATCGTATATTTCTAACTTGTTCAATTCTGCTTGAATAAATCAATTTTTTCTTGTAAAAAATGTGTTCGTCTCCTATATTTTACATAGTAATTTAAACACTTATTTTACAGAAATGCGAAAAATTGCATATATTTTTTAAAAAAATCACAATTTTCAGAACTGTCTCTCTAATAAATAATTATGTGGGCTATATGCGTGCACATAACGATTTATATTAATATTGAACATTTCTTTTACCCGAAAATGTGTTCGAGCTTTGGTCCCTATTCTTTAACAGTAGCCAAAGACAGCCCCTTAATTAATTATACTTTCAATAATTCATTAAATTAATTATTCTATAATCCTTAACAAATTTTCAGTTTTAGATAAAGATAGCTAAATTTTTAGGGCTTACACAAATTAAAATTCTCTTAACGAATCACACAAAAAGTAATAAAAGAAGTCCAAGTTTATAGTTTTCCTCCCTTTCCTATCACAGTCTCTAGTTAAATGACAAATAAAAAAGGAAATTTCTCTTCCATTCATCCGCTACCACCTCCAGAAGCGTTTTCTTCCCAGCTACGGTTTCAACTTCTGATTTGTAGAAGACACATTCTCTGTTACTTTTCTTAATTACAAACTCTTTTGTCAATAAATTTTTGATTGTTATTTAATCTCCTTTTATTTTTCTGTCACGTAACCTATCTTTAATTTTGTCTACAATCCTTAGACAAAGAACATACCTGTTTGTATGGAAATAACATCTTTGATTTAGTCACTGTCCTCATCCCATTACTTCGCGATTCTAACTCTCGCATTTCACACTGGCACCGAGGTGAATTGTATGAGTGACATCTTCCCCTCGCCCCTTGCAAGACGCACTCTACAGGTGGGCGTCAAACATCGGAGATAAAAGAAAAACGTGGAATATTTTCTAATGATATGTTACTTTGATTTAATTTCTTTAAATCGAAATAAAAATACTTTTTTCATTCATTTTTTATTTATTATTATTCTTACAAATAATATCAGTAAATTCTATTAGTAGTACATTATGACATTTCTTTTATTTGAATACTTGAATAACTATGAGTGAAGCCATTTTGTAAACTTATCCTACAATGTAAAACAATAATTAGAAAAGGAAATAGCTCATTCAAATTGTTTTAAACTTTATAAAAAGACCAAGTTATGGGGCATAATAATGCCTTTATTTTATGCAAACATATTTCGGCTTTAGATTCTCGTGTTATAATCATTTTGACTTCTGATTTATTCGAACTGTAATTATTTCCCTTGATTAAGGTTTTGATCAATTTCGAAAGGCGAATTGCCTTCTAATGGGTTACTTATGGGCATCTTATAAAGTTATTTTGTTCTTTTTTGGAGCATTAATAATCTATTAATTTTTTACAGACCTTTCATTGGTCATCGTAGCATAAAGCTTTGTCAACTCTTTCAATTTTGTAGTCATAGTATTTCTAAACCTAAGGACAAAAAGAAAAACAATCATTATTTTTGTAAAGTAAATCAAAACATTTCATTCATTTTTGTACAAATTGCATTTTCTTAACATTAGCAGTATATTTGAATACAAATATATCTTTATTTTAAGTATAATAAATTTTTGAATATAAGTTGTTCCAAACTGAATTTGAATGCTTATATAAAATGTATTTGAATATGTTTGAACATACTTGAATATGAGTATAATTATTTGAATAAAATTGAGTATATAAAGTTTGAATTTATAGCTGTCACGTACTGCACAAATTGATACCTAATCTAGTATTATATGGTTTATGTCATGTAAGAGTGCTTAATTGTTGCTATTCTAAAGATTTTAAAAAAGTAATGATATTTGTACTTTTATTTTATTTCAGTTTTTGATCCTGGGCCATCATTGAGATCTCTTTTACCACCTGCTTCTTGTTTGATGATCTGGATTCACTGTAATCCTCACTCGCATGTAATTCATTAAATTTTTTGCCCAAATTTCATTTATGGAAAATATTTTTCAAAAATAAATTGTAGTTTTGAAAGAAATTGCTGATTTTTTCAATAAAGATGTAACAAAGGGAATGTTATTTTTAATTATCTTCGCGCTGATGAATTTATGAAGTTAATGCGACACTAAACGCAAAATCAGTTTTCTGCTCAACTTTATGTTTTTAAAATTACTCATAAATTTCAACAGAAGTACTATGAATACCAATAAAAAGGCTTTATCTTAAGAACGGCTAAGACCTTAAATTATTTTCGTTAATAAAACTGCTTATTTTGAGAAAACCGCAAAAGGGGCAACAATTGTTTTGAGGGAAGAAATGTGAAACATCTTTCACCTGAACATACTGTGATAATGTGAAAATATAAAAACATAAAGATATTTTTTCGTGTTACTGAATTAAAAAAAAAGAAACGTGAGATTTTCAACAAATGAAAAAGATATATAGGTTTAAACATTGGGTTTTTTTTTTTTTTTTTAATTTATTATACAGAAGTTTTATGTAACATTGTATTGGGAAAGAAAAATTTTGTAGAGACATTAAAAAACCGAAAGTAATATTTAAAAAAGATAACATTCTGCAGCAAATTAAAGTGTGATTTTAACCCTTTCAAAGGCAGTATATAAAAAAAAAAAACATTAAATTTTTAGCAAAAAGTTCGTCTGATATGCATTAATACGTTAAAAGGGCATGGATTTCAAGCGGTAAAATTAATATTATTTCCTGATTTTAAGATCCGTATATATATATACCACCACCTCTAGGACATCTTAATTCAACACTGGCTTATTATTCTTTCGAAGGAAGAAATAATAACAACATTTTCAAGAAAAGCATATTATTTTAGTTAATTCGGGAAATATTAGGATCATAAAAAAAACTTTTTGAAAAGTGTTAACTTCTTTATGGTGTTGTATTTGATTTCTACTGATAATTTGTGCGAAAATGTGTTAATTAATTTAGTATAAATCTGTTTTTATACATGTATGATTTTCTAATTTAATGATAAAAAAACTATACAAAACTTAAACCAAATTTAGTAGAAATGCATATACAGTTTTATTTAAAATAAGGCATATTTTATTAAATATACTGTAAAGGTATATTTCCTTTCCTCACTTCAGTTTCTGAAGGTAATCCATCAGAATAGAGCTCTTTAAACGAAACAAGTTTTCTCTAATCGAAAATCCCATGTAGGCATTATTTAAAGATATTTTTTTAGAAATACATATGTATTAAAAAAATAAATTAAAACTTAGATTATAAAGGCTTTAAAATTTAAAATTAAGAGTAAGATTAGATCCAGGAGTTCAAAGAATAGCCGTCCGCGTAATTGATCGCATTCGAAACATACAATTCTCTGATATATGGATGGAGAAAAAAGGTCACCCTTCATTCTGAAGTAATTATGGATGTACACTCAATTATTTTTCTTTCCTTTTTATCACCGCCAAAGTGGTATTCCAAGATCTTTCAGTTTGACAGGAATTATCCTTATTTCAAGATTCATATGTGGTGCCCAAAACACTGAGGGCTCTGTCCTCCTTCAAAGCGGGTAATTTCTGCTGATTGATCTTTGTTATTCCTTTCTTCAATGATTTACGTCTCAGTTTGCTTGGATTCTCTGATAAAGTCCGCCTCTAGAGGCAATGCAAACACCTATATTGTTGTACCTCTATTGTGGGCAGCTTGTCATCTTTATCTCATGCTAACACTACTAATCATCGTTTGCAAGTCTCATGTCTATCAATAACAACAATTCCTCAATCTGCTGTCTCTCAGCTTTATCTTGATGCCTCAAAGACCTCCCACCGTTCGCTGAAAGGATTTTTTTGCAAATAGATTTTGTTTTGAGAAACTTTTCCCCAAGTTTTGTTTGTTGTCTTTTCGTGGCACAATATAGCGTTAATAAAATTTTATTAGCCACCTAAGGGGTTATTGTTTCAGGTGAAGGTTTTGCATACTAGATCACTCTTTTCAATGTCGTTTGCTTTAATTTTATATAATTACATTTATTTTAAATATATTCAGTTCAATAATTTATCGTTTCCTTTAATTTTAATATCCGAAAAAGTTTACTATTGTCCACTTCTCTATATTTTGTTTACTTTTTCTTTTATTTAACTGAGTAATTTAATAATATTGATAAAAAAATCGAAACTTGGGCTACAACTGTTCTTTGCAAAACTTTTCATAGCCCCTTTTTTTTCCTGTTTTCAAATTTCATCTCTTTGGAGAATAAATTTGGTTTTGTCTCACTGGCACTTTTAACACATTTACGACCTCTATCTTCTTTTGCAATAAAGTGAACTACGTGTCAGTCTGATTCGAAAATTTTAGTGCTGTGATATGTTGCCCGTATGTGGGGTGTATAAATTTTATTCCGCTTAGCTGAAGTATGAAACGAATACTTTATATATTTTATTTTATAATTGACAATATAGTTTCAAAACATTGTAGATTGATTTGCTGATGAAATAAAATTTTCACTTATTTCAGAAACATTTCTGTATAAGAGATGTTAATCACTTGTTAGGAACTTTCATTTGATTCAAAGCAATAATTTTATAATCATTCTTCATGGTTGTGCCATTTAATTTAGGTAAATAAAGCTATAAGTTACCTTTAAAGATAAATGTATAGGAAAAATGTATTTTGTATATTTTGGGTGCGAAATATGTGTTATAAAAAATTATACCACCGCCCCTGAAAGGGCTGCAAAAGGTAATCGCTTAAGAATGAAGTGCAAAGAGGTGGGAGAGTTGTACAGAATGCTTTGCAATCTGCTGTTCATGACTTTTCGATGGTCTACCAAGTTTTTTTTCGTTTCTTATGCTAAAATCGCCGTTTTCGATTTTAACCACCAAAACACTCTGGATTTCTGATGAAGAACATGTTCACCACAAGCAGTCGATGGAAATCTGCATTAGTGTTTTGAAAGGGTAACAGTGAAAATCAATAATATCGTAGTTTCAATCGTAATATATTGAGCCTGAGATTTTAATTGATTGTATATTGTAATACAATCAATGCAAATCGTAGTTTCTAAGCACAAAGTTCAATATGTTCGTCCCTTATTAAAATTTGGTGCTGTTTGAAATTTCAGTGTTGTGAAAATCTGTATCATTTGACGATTTGAAAAAACAAGAAAAGATTGTTTGGCGGTAACTACATTGAAAGCTAGCACCCATTTATGGGCAAATAGTGGATTCATATTTACATACTCGGTTAACAGAATGAAAAAAAAATTAAGATCCCGAATCAAAAAGAATGGTAACTGAATTTTAAAAAACTTAGTTATGCTATTGAAAACAGAACCAACCATGATCATCATGTAAGTGCCTTTTCAATGTAGACCCACGTAATCCGGTGCAAAAAACATTTCTAAACAAAATTAAAATATTTTCAAAGGAAGGCTTACCTTTTATAATTTTTAATGAACATTAAATTAGCGACTAAAAGAATGATTTATCAAATAATATATGGACCTAAATATATATTTTTTTTTGCACCCAATGAGAGAAATATCTGAAGCTCCCAGGGAAATGTTGGTTCACTAACATATCAGTGCTTTCAAAAAGAATTGTACATTTAGTTCCATTAGTCAACGGTTAATCAAAAGTCTAAAACTAAAATTAATTAAAACTGCTGATCAAGCTGCCAGGACCCTAGATTAAAAATGAGTATTGGAAACAGCCCAAGAAAAAAATTTTGAGTGAAGTCAGTGTGCATTTGAAATATATATTTTGAAAATACTACACATGTGTTGTGAAATGTACTCAAACTAGAATAAATAATGTCATGGATCAAGATACCAAAAGGGAAATACATTTCTCCTCTAAAATCCTGTTCTGCCAGTAATCGGGTGTTTTACACCCTGACTGTCATGACAGAAAATTTTCGTTTTTGGGTGAATGGAATAATGTTGGATAAATTTGAAGCGGTGCCCGAAAGAGGTTTCATTGGATTCTCGCAGTGTAAGAATCATCCTGAACCAAGATCCATACGCAACCGAAGGTTCGGCTCATTTTCCACTAGACGTCAATACGCATACAAGCACAATGTTTTCGGTTGATTTTGTTTTTGCAACAGTAAATACATTTCTAACTGTAATTAAACATGAATCGAAAATTCCTGACGATTGTCGCATGTTGAACGAAGAATGGACAAACAAATATTTCTTTGTAATTACAGGAATAAAGTAGTGTTTATTGGACAAGAAACGATAGCTGTATTTAAGGAGCACAATCTGAAACGACGTGACAAAGCAAAACATAACGAATTTGGCTGACTTCCATGGAAAATGAAAGGGAACCACCTTAAATATGAGCAACAACGTTACTCACGAAATAATCAAACTTCAAAATAGCTTTACCAGCTAACATTCATGGTAGATCACAATCCCGCCTAACGCATTAAGCCTTTAAGGTTGGCGATTTTATTGGCAGTGATATAGCAGATAATGCAAACGAATTGTGTCCGATATTAGAAACACATTTGAAAGCGTTTAATTGTCAAGGACTCTAATGCAGCAAGATTCAATTAGTATGGAACTAATAAAACCAATGGAAACTTCGAGCAAAGATTTTGCTTCGGTTTTCTTTTAAGGTTGGACAGAGAACACGGTGATAACGAAGACACTGTACAAGGGGAAGAAGCTCGAAGGTCACCAACCTTCTCCGCGGGTGAGAAATTCACCCAACGCCGAAACATTAACGCGAACGATTCTGAAATTGTTTTGTTAGTGCTGGAAACCAAGAAGCTTTAAATTTTGAAAGGTTTGACGTAAAAGAATATTTAAATAAAACTGGTTTTAAATACTATATATAGAGTATATATATATAATAATGGCTAAATTTGAACTGTTTTTCTTTTTCAATACCTAGAATTGTATATAACGCCTAAAACTAGCCGGAAATATATGGAACGATTTATATTTCACACTGATATTATTTTATAGATATGTTGCTAAAAACCGTATTTTTCTTAACCGAAATTACTTTACCAGTTAATAAATGATATATAAAAGGCCAAAATGACTACTAGCTTGTCTTTTGTGGATTATTGGTTGCTGACTCAAGTATGATGTGGTGATTGTAGAAAACAGTAAACTCATTTTGTCCTGTTAAAGAAGGTGTCAGTATTATGTCGATTCAGAGTTATTTCATGTACTTCATGAAGCTCTGTGGCTATTGAACGAGTGATGGGATAGAATGTTGAAAGAACTTTCAACCTCAAATACAAAAAACTTTTACACGGTGATATTGATAAAAAATAACCCCATCTTAGGGAATTTCACAGAAAAAAAAAAAACCAGAAAGGCATTAAAAGTGCATTTTTTTCGAAACCTATGGTGTTTTCTTTAATTTAATTTCCGTTGTCAGGTAGATCTTATTAGTGACTTTCAGCATCAGCCAGGTAAAAGAATACACATTTATTACAGTAAACAAGATCATTCCTCAGTCTCCTGATTCTGCTCTAATGTCAAATAGAGCCAAGAAGTAGCCTATAACCTATGGATATGTTATGTTCCTTAAAAGGCTATCTGTGTATTACAGTCTGACAATATTCGAAATTGCCTATAATATGGTGATCAGTTTGAAGGAGTTTTGGCCAACGCTGAATATTGTCCATGGAAAGTTTCACCCATTCATGAAGTCAGGGTATGCTCGAAAGTCAATCAAGCGTATCGAAAATATGCTCGTACTTGATGCAGGACAACAACTCGACCCCTGGAGTGAAGGACTGCGTTTCGTTCAATTTATGAAAAATAGAGCTTATTGGGATCAAAAGAATATTCATACGAAGCTCTTTTGGCTGCAAACCAAAAGTCGAGTCATGATGTCTTTTTTCTCCGGAAGATGTTTTACATTGTGAAACATGGATGATATTACAAATGATTGAACTAACATGATGAAGACATGTTTAATGTAGAGATATCTGGTTTCTTGATATCATTGCATGTATTTAAAACGAGTACGTACTCTTGCATGCAAAAAAAAGTGTCGTCAAAAAAATTCATATCCTCTGTACATGCTATGATGAAGATGAGAGAATGGATATTTTATACCTTTTCAAAGCTGAAAAAATGCTATTGAAGATAAAATAAATTCTAAAATCAATCCGAATACAAGCCAAAAAAAAATGGAAATGAATTGAAAAAAAATTTCCTAATTTCGTTTCTTTAAGAATTACTTGCTCGAATTCCAATTCTTGGCATCGACAAGGGGCGAGGTGATTCGCGTAATATATTGCAGTTGTGATGAGGTCACAGTGAGAACTTTTACCGATCTAGAACTTCTAATTTAAAAAACAAGTATATGAGATCACAATTCATTTTATGCTCAAGAATTGGCTTAGAATCGAAGATTTTCTTACCATGAAATTCCTCTCCGGTCAATGGCAATTGCTGAGTCCAGTGGAAGCAGCCAGATTCATCAAAAGTATATCTGGAAGTGCCAAAATATGAAATATCTTTGTATGAGAAATGTAATCGTTATTCGCTTCACCAGCTAAGTGGACAAGTAGGTTAATTTAATTTCTTATTTTTATAATGGTGAAGAAAATTTTGTTTCGATAAGAAAGGTATAACTTTGTTTTGGTACATCTTTTTCTTTGCGTATTTTGAATAATTTTTTTGACACACTCTCATTATTTTTTCAGAATAATATTTGTATTTTTGAGGAATGCACGTAATTTATATAATAGCCTTATCAGGATCTTTTTCCAGACATTGCCTAGATAGCATTTGTCATTCTATAGAATGGTTAAATATTATATACAATGCCTAGGGAAAGTATGTAATAATTTTCATATGTCATACATTGTAGCCGGGCATTATATACAAAGCTTAGGTATTCTATAGAATGCTGGCTTTTCATACACACAATGCCGGTAACATAGATACATAAATATAAATAAAACTACAGAAATTATTTGAGAATAATCATATCGCTTAAGGTAACTTTGAAATACTCTTAAGTCATTTTTAGTAACTTTTTAGGCGTTCACTACCCAAATCCCATTGATTATTCATCCTCGTTGTTTTATCTGTTAAGGTTTTCATCCATATTCATTAGATACAATAAAGTGGTGTTGGATATATTTGCAATTAAATTTGATAATTGCTTACTTAATTTTTTTCTTCTCCTTCTAGCAACCAATATGTATATAGATTTCTCAAACATTTGTAAACATGATTTTATCTCATTATTCCATTTGATTCAAATCTCTGTGTAACAGTAATGACTGTTTCTTTTCGTAGTATTGCATGGCGTCGTAAATGATTTTCCTCATCAAATCTGTGCGGTTTGGTGACATATGTGCGGTTTTCAAAAAATAACAGATTGGAGCATGGTTAGATAAGTATTAATTAACAAAACATAACACTAATATTTCACATGACTTCTTACCACATGGTGTATTTTCACTGCGCTTTGCTTATGTTTTGATATTTAAATGATTCACACCGACGAATTCTATTGGTTTCCATTTGAGACACTCGGTCTGTGAAACGCGCTTGATTACAACCGACTTTCTCTTCGCATCTGAGAGAGCGTTTTGAATTCATTAACACGCCCCTTCTTGTGTTTTAAGTTCGTAGAACACATTTTGCACCATAATAAGACCACATTCTACAATCTCTGATCTAATAATTTAGGCTCCTGAGTCCTAAATTCCATTCGCTTGCAATTTTTCGTTATTTTGTACATTAATAAAAATGAGCGACTTTTGGTGGGTGGGTGAAGAGCGTAGATGAAAAGAAAGTATGGATACAGTGTATGGAATGAGCATTTAGGTTACCTTTTAAAAAATAAGGGGGAAAGATAACAATCGGAATGGATTTTTCTGAAATTTTTTACTAATGCAATCAGTGAGCGAGATTTCTGTTTTTTCACCTTTTTCACTTCCGCTGAGGAAAATTATCACTCAAGACCTATTTCATGCAGTATGACGTCAGTCTATGTTTCGAATATTTTCTTAAAATTGATCCTTGCTTGGAATGGGTATTTCCGCGAGTATATTTGATAGAAATACTGATTTCAAAATGTATTTATTAAAACTTTAAATTTCCACAAGTATGGGATGTACCCACAAACACACGTAGAAAGCATATTAAAAATAGTATATATTGATCATGTTGGAATAGATCACAAATCAATAATTATCATTTTCTTAAGGTTATGTTATTGGTTGCGAACAGAAAATATTAATCTGCAGTCAGTATGGATTGCACACCAATATTATACACATATTTAAAAAATAGTAAATATTGATCACGTATGAATAGATCATAAATCAATGATTAACATTTTCTTAAGGTTATGTTACAAACAAAAAACATTAATCTGCAGTCAACTCAAACAGGAATACGAATTTATGTGTGTAATATTTTTTTATACCTGCAAAATAAAAATGCATATAAAAGATCGCTCTTAAAAGTCTAGGAGCAGCTGCACCCTGGCTTAAGGACATTAATTTTGCAGCTAAATATGCATCCAGATTCCATTAAAAACAATCCTAAGGAAATATGTTTGGCCCTTACTTGCCTCAAACTGAGCAAATACAGGAGCCCACGGCTACTCATCGTAAGTAATAATAGAAAATAAGAGACGTTCTAATATCGATGCGAATTTTCTGCGATACAAACATTTGCGTAAAATTACAGAGTAACTCTTGATTCAAAAAAATGAAAATTCACGGCCACGTATTATGTTTTTACAATATGCACACACAGTTGTCTGTTACAAACAGTTACAAAAATATTTAATTAAAAAACGTTTAAAATTAAATAAATGGGGTTTCATCATCCAATTATTAATGTGTGACTGTCCTTATTGAAGTTTCATTTCTTGCAAGGCAGATCTCATTTACTGTGACCTCTGTTGCTCAAAATAATAATTATGTTGCCTCGAAAGACTACTTTGGTACATTTCCTCGTTATCTTCACTTGAAATACCTTTTCGTTGTCACTATTGTCAGCTGATCATTATCAATCGTCACTTCAACTAAAGCTTGCAATCTTTTATAACTCTTAAACGGTTGTATATTATCTCACCGCTAGCAAAAATAATCTCTTATGAAAAATAACCCTACCTTGAACTTTTTACTATCCGAGAAATAGTGATTCATACTTACAAAATATGAAGAAAAATGAGGTATTGGTATCTACTCTTAACAGGAACGAAAGATTAATCTGCATTTCATAAAAAAAGAAAATAAGCTACAACACAATGTCTAGGAGTGATATCACAAAAGATTGCTTATTGAAGAAGCTATGTGATGACTGAGTATAAAACAGACTGGAGTGTTACTAAACCATAGGTAAATATGGTTGTAGCGCGTGGCATGAGTGCGTGAAATCTTGAATGAAGATTAAAAGATGAAGAGATCATGGTTTTTTATTGGATTCAGTTCACAGCATGCGATTATACATCACAGTAATATTTATAAGGGATGCATATAAGACATATACACAACACGCACCTACATACACACGCAACAACAAACTACTAGAGGTTGGGAAGAAGTCTCATGGCGGATAGCGCCATCTGTTGGTTTTTTTTTTTTTTTTTTTTTTTTTTTGTTTTTTGTTTTTTGTTTAGTTCTTAAAACCATCGGTTACAGGGTCCCAATTATATACACACACACTCATTACCATAAAAATTTGCTTGCTAAGAAAAAGTTGATAGAATAAAGCGAAATTTTACATATGTAAGTACAACGTTGATGTAAGTGATTACAAAATCAAAGCAAAATAATTATTTACTGCAGGAAAAATTTCAAATGAATAGTACCCTGTTGAGCCACCTCTAGCATGATGTGATAGGGATGGGCATTGAAACATACAACAAATCCCGTATGACATCCTGCGACATTTCGTTTCACAGTAGCTGTAAACTCGCCTTTAATTCGACCAAACTTGTAGGTTGTCCAACTTACCGTCCCAAATGACCCCAAATAAGCTCGATTTGTGACAAATCTGGGGATCGAGCAGGCCAGAGAAAGCGGAAATGTAACTGAGTCAGTCCTATGAAACCCTTGCTGTGTGTGGGCGAGCATTGTCCTGTTGAAAAATGGCTCATGGGAGCCCTGCCATGAGTGGCAACACTTTGGCTGAAGAATGTCACGAACGTACCTCTGGGCTGTCATGGTTCCGTAGATCACTATTAGGGATGACCGTGTATCGCATACGAGGACACCCATACCATTACACCAGTTGTGAGAGCAGTGTGCCACTGTACAGCGTAAGCAGAATTGAGACATTCCCTACGGGGCCTCCACATACGTATACAATTGTCATCACGGTCCAAATTGAATCTGGATTCGTCGCTAAAGACGACCTGATTCCATTTGGTTGCAGCTCAATCCTTTCGAGCGTGGCACCACTCCAAACCTAGGCGATGGTGAGTGGATGTCAATGGCAGTGCACGTAATGGGTACCGCGATAGCAACTGTCCTGAAGCCAGGCTCCTGGCGATGGTACGGATTGACACAGAGGCCCGTAGTGAAGGTGCTGCCTGAGTATGGATGGTAGACGTTGGAGCTAAGCGTGCGTATAGTATGATGTGACGGTCTTCTCAACTATTGATCTGTCGTGGGCGTCCTGAGCTTGGTTGTCGTGTAATAGACCTCTCTCATGTCAAAAGTCTCAACACCTCCTCACAGTAAAGTTAGAATGACCTAGAAGGCGAGCTACTCGCCGAGCTGACCATCCGGTTCCTATCATCCCTATGGTTCTTCCCCTCTCGAACTCTGACAACTGTTCATGTTGTCCCTGATGGCGGCATAATGGCATCTCAGGTTAAAAAGCATACGTTTGCAACAGATTAAATATAAGCAAACAAGCTCTATGTACTTATTTTATATTCCAAGGACAACGAAGTTCAACGCCCTCTGGTGGCATTACGCAATCACGCTGCCTTTCTAATCATTTACATATCTGCCTGACACTTAAATACATGCCAAGTTTCGTAACAATCCCTCTCTTAATTCTTGGTGCGCAATTTTTTTCAGTAATGAGTATGTGTGTGTGTGTGTGTACACTGTGGGGTGATAAGATTGTACGTCCCGAATCTACGATAGTTTGTTCTTATGCAAAGGGCTGTCTGTCTAGGGGGGGGGGTAATTCCATTACCGGATTCCATTGGGGATATTATATCAATTCAATGACGAGGCACCACTTATTTTACTTCGTTTATTAGAAGAGATGAGATGAGAAATATTTAATATAGGAAATGATGAATTTACCAGTTCATCGGAATAAAATAGATGGCTTCCTCATGTAACACATATTGGCGAAGGGCGTGGGAACGCGGTCGGGTGCTTGGAGTTTACTTCCGACGAGGGTAATGCGAAGGAGAAGAGAAGCGGAAAGTGGGGAAAAGAGAGCGAGATCACTCAGTTTTGTTCTGGAATAGGTGGCGCTGCACGAGCTATCACATTACACTGATTCGTGGTGCCATCTATCGAGTATCTGAGGAACTGATTTTACAATACATTGGAAAATAAAATTAATTCTTTAATAATTAGCAGGATAATCCTACATAGTTCGACCCTTCCAAATAGAGCTGGCGTCCAGCTATACTGGAATTTTCAAAACTTCGCTAATTATATCTTAAACTTTTCGAAATAACTAATAACACCAAAATAGTAAAAAATAAATTTCAAAACCTTTCATTATTCTACATGGAGCAAAATATGTAATCCATTTTTTTAACACTTTATCATATAAGAACGATAAAAATATTGATATAAAGCAGCATAAAATGTAAATAACACAAGATAATATCTAGCACATAAAAAGAAAATAACATAGAACGAAATTAAATCAAACGAATTTCATCAAATAATATCTCTCTACGTTTGATATTTAAATGGTGTTGATAGAAAAATGTTTTATCATATCAGCAGAGGTGTTTGTAGAGTTCGGATCTCCGTGATGACCTACTTTTTCTACTACATATCTATTGCGAGGGTTAACTTTGGTGATTTTATATGGTCCTAAGAATTTCGTTCTTAGTTTTAGTCCTACTCCAAATTGAGTTCTTTGGATGACTACCAGATCACCTTTTTTGCATTCCGGATCTTTCTTTCTTTTCTCATTGTAAGTTCTCCGATTTTCATGTTGTATTTTTTTCTATATTCCTTTTAGCGTCTTTTCTTAAGAATTCTCGTTGTTCGTGTTGTTCTTTCAACAATTCTTCGAGAAGCAAGTCTTTAATTCTGACATCTTCTTTGTTTCTCATCCTAGTATCAATCAAAAGTTAAAATGGGGACCATTTTGTGCTTCGACAGGTTGTGCTGTGAAGGATTCTTTGAAGTCGATCAATATACTTGTACCATTTAGTACAGTCATCTAAAGTTAGTTAATTAAAACTGGGGTATGTGTACGGGGGATTATTTCAACTTGTCCTTTTCCTCGTGGTACACCCGTGGCAATTTGAAGATGTTGAATACTTTCTTCTGTGCAATAATCACTAAACACTTTCGAAATAAATGCTGATCCTCTAATATCTGATATGATTCTAACGGAGTTTCCAAAGGTTTTTTGTTGTAGTTTTAGCATCTCTAGAGCGTTTTCTGCTGACACTGTTTTTACAGGGTACAACCAAGTGAATTTCATAAAAGCATTTATAACGGTGAAAATGTGTTGATAATTCTTATTTGTTGATGGCAACGGACCAATGAAATTGATATGGTATGTGATAAAAGGGTTGTCTTCTTTTGGTATAGGATTTAAAAAAAATTCTTTTCGCCTCTCTTTCTATTAGCTAAGATACAAGGTACACAATTTATTATTACATTCTTTACTAACTTCGTTAACTTGGGAATAAAAAAATCTTGTTTGACGATCTTGTCTGTTTTTGCTACTGAAAAATGACCATTTTTGTGAGCTAATTTAATTAATTCAATTTGCATGTCTCTTGGAGCAACAATCAGTTCTCTATCGTTTGAGTATTTTTAAAATATACCATTTCTTTCAAAAAAGTCTTCTGATTCTTGTTTTTCTAATATCGACTTTAGTGTTAAAATGTTTTCATCTTCTTCTTGGGCTTTCTTTAATTTCGCTGTTAGAGTGTCATTACTTATTATCACATGACAGGATGTCTACTCAAAGCATCTACGTGTTGCATTCTAGTTCCTGTTCGATTTCGTAGTCGAATTCTTCTAATTGTTATAATAATCTAATCTTAAACTTGGCTCTTTCGGTGAATCGTTGAATCTTCTAAACCTGGAGTAATTCGTTTGAGCGTGATTAGAAACATTTCAACTCGAATATCTTTCATTCCCGTGAATTCGATTTTAGATCCGTCGATATGAGTTTCGTGATTTCATTCATAACTTTCGTGCCTGGCGGATTGAGCATCGTGATGTCGATTGTAACTAGTGGTTGCTGCAACTTTCCTACTTGATCTATCCTGCTCGAATTTTCGTGGCGATTCAAATTGTCGAAATTTTTCTGGAGCTCTGAAATCTTGCTTCCCCCTAAAATACGAATTAACTTGCCTTTGATTTAGTGTTCTCTTGACGTCTTCATACTCTTCAAACTTTTCTGCTAATTCGGCTGGCGAATTTATCGTTGTTCATTCGTCTTGAAAATGTTGCTTGAAGTCGGTAGAAGCTCTACGTTTAATTTCATCTGAGGTTATCAGTTTTCTTAATTCTTCAAAAGATTCAATTTTTAACCCTGATGTCTACCCGTCGAAATATTTTGGAAGTTCGTGATAAAAGTCTGTCCAAATGTGGTTATAAACTTTTTGATGCGTGGTAAATAACTGCCGAAACTTTCCTGGTGTTAATTTAAATCTTTTTAGCAGAAGTTCTTTTACGTGGTCGTAGTGGTTTGCTATCTCCTCTGGGTCATGTGCGATAATGTGAGAAATTTCGGGCGGTAAGAGTCCTAAAAGATACGAAACCCAATGTTCTTTAGAAATTGTTAATCGCTGTACTTGACGCTCGAATTAGACTAAATATAAGCTAATATATTCTTTAACTTCATATTTATGGAGAAATTTGGATATTTCCTTGCTTAGTAATTTTGAATTGTCGGTTTCGTCAACCGTCGTGTGTAATTTGAGTTGGTTTTCTAATTTTAATAGCTCTTGCTTAAATTCGTGTTGATTTTGACGTCGTTTCTCTTCTATAGCAAGGGTTTTTAAATGCAACTTTTCTTCAAATTCTTGTTTTCATTGTGTTTCGGCGAGAGTTTCAAGGCGCAATGTTTCTTCGTTTTCTTTCCGATGCTCTATTATACTTGTCAACAACTGCAGTGAACTCTTCATCATATTCAATATCTTTAATGAATAAATCTCTTAGTTTTTTAACTATCATTGAAGAATCAGGCTTTAGATCTAATTCTTCCGCGAGGATAAATATATCTTCCCGACGTCCTTTAGCGAGGTACGACATTTTGAATTTATATGAGAATAGTTAAATAGAATCAATTAATTTGAAAATTTATACTCTAATCATTTTTACGTAATAACAACAACAAGTGATTTTAAAATGAAACACGCTTATTATAGTGAATCTCGTTTAATTAATTTGCTTAAATAGATATATGTATCAAAAATATACATTGAACACAATAATTAAATGAAAGGGTATTTGAAATAAATTGTGAAAATGATATAAATGCATGAAATTTCTTTCAGTCTATTGCAATACACCTTTTTTTTTTTAAAAAAAAATAATTATTTATCATATCGATCTGATATCCCTTTATTGAAATTTTCTACAGAACTAAAACTAAACATTGTGAAAGAATATAAAATAATTCCTTTAGAACCAAAAAAATATTCAGATATACAGTGAAATAATCAGAGAATAAAAACGAAATCTTCTATTTTGAGAATACACTTTCAATTTGATTAGTTTAGAATTCACGAATCTGCCAAACCTATTTTTTTTTCTTCAAAGTAATAAGTTATAATTCATTGAGAGAGTGAAATCAAACAGAAATTTTCAGAACAAAATCAGGTGAAAAATGTTCATGTGGGAAATCACAAAGTTTACTGTATCAGAACAATGAAGTATAATTACTTATGCATTTATTCATTTCTCGCGCGAGAACGCTGACTGGTTTGAGATACCATTGCTTAATAATTCACAGGCACAATAATAAAAAAAGATACTTCTAGATTTTGAATTAAAATATGACAATTTGAAAAAATATATATATATAAATGCACTTAGAAAATAATACGTTTAATTTACTTTTTCTTCAGATATTTTTTTTAATAATTAAAAAAAAAGTACATGATGACACTCCTTTAGAATTAGACATTTGTCCGAAAAAATTAGTATGTTTTACAGTACCTGAAATCATTCGATGATATTTGCATTAATGCGCTGGATTTTTTTAACGCTCTTTCAGGAATCGACGTTCTTTTTTAAAGAGCATAGACTAAACACAATTTAGATGATAAAGAACACGAAAACACATTGTCGTCGAAGAAAAACTACAGGTTCTACTTGTAGGTGGGACACACTTGTAGTTGCAGAAAACTGTGAAAATGGATGAGGAAATACATATTTTTTGTAGTGGATCTATCGTCGCTAAACACTAGCTATTCTTGCTGTAGAGGCATACGTCGTCGCTGGACACTAGCTTTATTGCTGTAGAGGTGTATCTGTCGTCGCTGATAAATTTTGTACGCATCTTGGCATCTCGGGTCAGACGCTTATAAATGTTGCATAGATACCGGCATCTCGGGTCGAACGTTCATAAAGTTTACACATATCCCGGGCCGAACGCCCATAAATTTTGTAGACTGTGGGGGGATGAGATTGTACATCTCGATTCTACTATAGTTTGCTCTTACGCAAAGGGCTGGTTATCTAAGGGGGTAATTCAATTACCGGATTCCATTGGGGATATTGTATCAATTCAATGACGAGGTTCGATTTATTTTACTTCGTTTATTAGATGAGATGAGATGGGAAATATTTACAACAGGAGATTACGAATTGACCAGTTCATCGGAGCAAAATAGATGGCTGCCTCATTTAACTCATATCGGCGAAGGGCGTAGGAACGCGCTCGGGTGTTTGGAGTTTACTTCCGACGAGGGTAACGCGAAGGAGAAGAGAAGCGGAAAGTGGAAGGAAAGAGGGCGAGAACGAAAAGGTCACTTAGTTTTGTTCTGGAATAGGTGGCGCTGCATGAGCTATCCCATGACGCTGATTCGTGGAACCATATATCGAGTATCTGAGGAACTGGTTTTGCAATACATTGGAAAATAAAATTAATATTTAATAATTAGCTGGAAAATCCTTCATACACTCATGGACAAAAAAATTAGCACACCAAGAAATATTTGCGGGATCGTAACGAAACTTGGCATGAAGGTACATGTCGGGGAGATAAGCAAATGATTAGAAATTCAGCGTGATTGCGCATTACGTATAGCCGGTAGAGGGGGTTTAAATCATTCTCCGTGGAGTATAAAAACAGGTAACCAAAGCTTGTTTGAGTGTGCTGAATCGTTTCCAAAGGAAGAGCTGTGGTAAACATGCCATTACGCCGTGTTCGAAGACAATATGAGCAGCTGTTGCAGTTTGAGAGGGGGAGAATCATCGGCATGATGGAAGCTGGGTGGTCAGCTAGGCGAGTAGCTCGTCAATTAGGCCGCTCTGATTGTGTTGTGAGGAAGTGTTGGGGCCAGTGGATCCAAGAGATATCATTTACACGAAGACCAGGCTAAGGATGCCCTCGATAGAACAGTCGTCGAGAAGACCACCACATCGTAAGAAATGCATGCGTACAGCCAACTGCTTCATTTTCCGCCATCCAGGCACAGGTAGCACCTTCACTAGGGGTCATGTGTCTTCTCGAACCATAGGAAGGCGCCTGGCTGAAGGACATTTGGGATCACGGTGCCCATTACGTGTGCTGCCCTTGACGCCCACCCATCGATGCCTCCGTTTGGAGTGGTGCCACGCACGAGGAAACTGGACTGCAGCGGAATGGAACAAAGTCGTCTTTAGCGATGAATCCAGATTCAATCTCATCAGTGATGACAATCGAGTTCTTGTGGAGAGACCCCGTGGTGAACGCCTCAATCCTGCCTTTGCTTTACAGCGACACACCGCTTCCACAGCTGGTGTGATGGTATGGAGGGCCATTGCATACAATACACGGTCACCCCTAGTATTCATCCGTGGCACCATGACAGCCCAGGGGTATGTTCATGACTACCTGCAACCCCATGTGTTGCCACTCATACAACGACTCCCAGGAGCTATTTTTCTTCAAGACAATGCTCGTCCTCACACGGCAAGGGTGTCACAAGACTGTTTCCACACTGTTACTACCCTTCCTTGGCCTGCCCGATCCCCAGATTTGTCTCCAATCGAGCATATCTTTGATCATATGGAACGAAATGTCTCAAGACATCATACAGAACTTGTATGCCTCAATGCCCGATCGTATCGCATCGTGCATTCGCGCTACAAGGGGTTCAAACAGGGTATTAAATCCTCCTTTCTTTTGCATTTTTCTCTAAAATAAATGATCATTTTTCTTTGATTTTGTAATCATTTACTTATATTAAATTAGTCATTACGTATGTAAAATTTCGTTTCATTTTGACGACTCTTTCTCGGTGTTCTAATTTTTTTTGTCCATGAGTGTGTGTGTATATATATATATATATACTAGCTGTACCCTGTAACGCGTTGCTGTGGTTCAGTCTGGTTAAATAAAAAGAAAAGAGTTTGTCCATCCAGCCAATTGTGAATCTTATAAAGTGGCATAATTTTCTTTAATGGATAGTCTGGTTTAATTACAGAGATTTAATCTTAATAATAACTTAAATGCAAAAATACATAAATAGGTTCATGCAGTTCATAAAATATTAATAAACATAGAGAAATGATAAACAGCCCAAAACTGATAAAAAAAATTACATCAATTTAAATAAAGAAAAACAGTTAAAATATATACATATTTTTTACTGCAAGTCGCATACCATTACACAGCTTTGACTGGTTGATATTTCACAACATAATTGGCACGCTAAATTTCAACTGCAGCACCGAAATAAATGCATAACATAAAAATATATAAGAAACAATCATAAGCAAAAATTAATTAATTGCAAATCACAAAAATAAATAAGAAATAATCATAATAAATTAAATGCAAAAGTACATAAATAGGTTCATGCAGTTCATAAAATAGTAAAAAACATAGAAATGATAAACAGCTCAAAACTGATAAAAAAAAATTACATTAATTTAAATAAAAAAAACCAGTCTGAAACAGTTAAAATATGCACAAATTGGAAATGGCTCTACCCTGGAGTCCTTGAGGGCAAAAGGTTAATTTTACAATGCTTCAGGGTACACAACATTCTTTGTTTTTCCATTTTCAGTGTAGATATATAGATTGTCTGGTTTGCCTACTCTGGAACATGCAACATTTAATTGTCCATGAGAGAAGCAATCTGCCTCTAAATCTAAACCGCACAATTCTAAAGATTGCCCCTGAGCTTTATTGATAGTGATTGCAAATGCCAATCGAATTGGGAATTGCAATCTCTTAAACTGAAATGGCATATCTGTTGGTATCATAGGAATGCAAGGAATGAAAACATCTTCACCATTGAAAGGTCCTATCAAAATTGTTGCCTCTATGACGTTGCTCATTAATTTTTTTACTGCAAGCCGCGTACTATTACACAGCTTTGACTGGTTGATATTTCACAAAATGATAAATGGCACACCAACTTTCAACTGCAGTATGCGGGGCGGCATTCCTGGCAGATCAAGAGAAATTCAAAAATTCTATAGGGTAATTCACTGCTTCATTTACTTCCACAACAGTGTCAACAGACTTATAGGTGACTGTCTCCTTTTGAATGCGAGACTGAATGATGTTGTTAAGCTGGTAGACGTCTTTGTTCTTGGCAGCAAGAATAGCACGTTCACTCAGCCAATTGGGATTCTTAAAATTGGTTTGAATGTCAAGAAATACTCTTTCAACCAAGTCTCTTTTGGATCTCACCAAATTGCAAAAGTTAGGAGGCAATGAAATTTTCCCTGAGGTCAAATCTATTGGCACATTTCCGTTTCCAATATCCAACAATTGATCTGAGAAAATTTCAGCTGATCGATCATCTTGCAACTGGACACGCATATATTTGTAATTAATTTCAAGGTCTTCACATGTCGTCACAAAGCAGAGTGTTTCAAAGAAGCATTTATTTCATCTGCTGTTGTTGATCAAGGAATTGCAGGTAATGTTTGCCTGAAATCTCCTGCAAGCAATATTAACGCGTTCCCAAACGGTCTAGTGTTTCCACTCAAATCTTGTAATGATCGATCAAGAGCTTCAAGCGATTTTTCGTGTGCCATTGTGCATTCATCCCAAACAATAAGTTTGCATTTCTACAATACTTTTCCCATGCCTGATGCTCTGGAAATATTGCATGTAGGAGTTTCAATGATTTGAATGTTCAATGGCAGTTTCAAAGCGGAAAGAGCAGTTCTTCCACCTGGTAACAATGTTGCAGCTGTACCTGAGGACGCAAGAGCTAAGGCTATGTCATTTTAGGATCGAACTGCTGCCAGAATCAATTTGACTAGGAATTTTTTAACAGTTCCTCCAGGCGCATCCAAGAAGAAGATTTTTCCATCCCCATTGTTGATAGTTTGCATGATTTGATCATAAATGCCTTTTTGCTCAAGCGTTAACTTAGGAATATTTTATGAAACATAGAACAAACGACCCATTATGTTGTAGTTTTGCTCGCGACACAGTTCTACATCAAATGAAGCAGCAGCAGATCGAGTTGGTGATGGCATTCTCAACTGATTGAGCATTTTGTTCGCAATTGCTAAACACAAATCTTCAATCATTATCAATGCTTCATTATAGTGTTCTGCTGTGAAATCAATGTCCATATTAGAATTTTTCCTGCACATTCGATGAAAAATATCTTCCGCCATGTGTGATTTATATTTCTCCCATAAGTTTGTAAGAGATGAAGGAGAACAAGTTGTCAATACGATTGCAAACAATGCACGAATTTGCTTTGGATGCGACATGTTGCAAGCATCCTTAATACATACATCCCAGTGTAAGTCATTTACCAATAAATTTAGAGCATGACATGCACTGTGGAAAGTGGAATGTGTAACCCCATTGACAGTCCTAAGTTGTTGGAAAGACACTGGACCAGGCACATTTACCAATAGCATACGTAGAAAGAGACATTCATCCTGATTCAGATGTACATTGTATAGTTGGCCAATAGTCGTTTCTTTAAATATGCCAGGTTGTCCTATGACCTGCTCACCTCTTTTGCGTCGCTCAAATACTATTCTACTCGCATTCCATGTGTAATAAGTAGACATTTCCGAATATAGCAGTGTTTTCGCAAATGCATCATTCTGACATAACATGAAGAAAGCAGTTAATGTTGTAGCTGGTGAATTTAGGGCTATTTGTTGTACATTTGTAGCTGTGAAATAAAGACGTCCATTTTCTAGATGTACTGCTAAGTGAACAACGGCAGGACTTCATTCGAGTATAGGAAACGGAAGAATTCGCCATACAGCTTCATTGCTGTTTATATATCTTCCAGCCTGATATTGCGCGAATTCGAACGAATTGCTATTAAATACAAATATATTTAATGGATTTAACGGAATTATAGTACTCCACATTTATATGCGCCTTGTATATTTTTTATAGCAAAGGTGAATAAGGAACAACCCACCGGTTATCTTCTTTAATGCTACTGTTTCGTATTTTTATGGTTGCTGATTTACCACCTTCATCTGCAGATCTTCTTCTGTATAAAGGATATCCATCGGTTTCTGTGACCATATTGGATACTAGGATATCTCTTCAAGCATTTTCCACCTATCATATACGGTGAATTTGGATTAAGTGTACCGTAAGGTCCATATATCATATTTTTTATCTCAACTTCATGCAAATCCTTATCGATGTCAGCATCGGGTATTTCAGCACATATTACATCATCAATTTCATTTAAAGTTATTTTGTTACAAAGCCAGATTAATATATGTGCATGTAGCAATAATCTTTTTTGCCATTTCACTGAGTACATCCAGCAACGCACAGACCCAAACACTTCATGTTTTACCATGAAATCCATCAATGATTTCAACTTCTGCCTGAAAACACGTGCTGTGATGTCATGCCTATCTACTGGCGATTGCCCAGGAAGTAAAAGTTGTTGGATATCATCCCAAGCTGAATTGCATGTGAATGTGATGAATAAGTCTGCCCTTATCAGTGCGAAGTTTCGATTTGTAAAAATATTAATAATATTAATAAAGAAATAAATAAATTCTGCTTGAAATTACATAATATTAATAAAGAAATAAATAAATTCTGCGTGAAATTAAAGTAAGTTGCGATTTGTAAGCAAAATCATAAGCATCCCGCGATAATACTATCCGAATGTTGCCAAAATTACAGAACGAAATTTTAGTTGTTAAAAGAATAATTATTAAAAAAATGATTTATCTGAAAAATAATCCTAATCAAGTATCAAAGAACAAAAAAGTAGATAAATATTCCAATCGATAATCATAATTATAGTAAAAATTTGTAATAATCCCGAAAAAACTGTGTGTAAAATATAAATTTTCGCATTCAGAGAGAAACGTGACATCATATGACGTCATGGCACCAAAAAAAAATCCCTTAAAAATTAAATTTCAAAAAATTTAGAGTGAATTACGAAATAATAAGTACATAAAAAACCGACCGGATTGAAATGCAACATTATGTCAAAATTTCAGATCAAATGCTTCCGTAGTTTCGGAGATTTGCGGCTTTGAACAAACACACATTTATATATATATATATATACACACATAATGATTCAGAAAATTTTAATTAAATTAAATTAAAGTCGAAGCCAAGTTCTAACTCCATTGTATTTATTCCACATTAACTGACAGAGAGAGCATATCACATCCATAGGGATGGAGATATTTCTCCACCGTTTGATTAACAACACAAGGGCGCAGAAGAGAGAGAATTTTTCCTTACTTTTCTATTTATACAAGAGATTTTTCCCTTTTACTTACTTAATAGATCACAAGGTATTAGGATTATTAGGGATTTACATGGCCTCCAAAAACCTAGTAAAAATTATCCCTTCAAGTCTTAAACTGTGAGACCTATGTATTCAGCAAATTTTTATGTGATTAAATAAATTAAAAGATAATTTGGATTTATATCAGGAAATAAGATGAACGCTTTACTTTTAAGTGAGATAATGAGAAAAATAAGGAAATTAAATTATTTTTCGATGAAACTATTATAAATTAAAGTTGAATCATATATATATATATATATATATATATATATATATACTCAAAGGAAGGCTAAAAATCCTCACGTTGACGTGGAAGTTAGGTGAGTGAGGTGCAACCCCAGATATTACCCTCGCCAGTGACGTACCAGGATTTAATTTTGGGGGGTGCATTGCGTCATTACCATGAAAGAAGCAATTTTTATTGTTTAGAATTATTGCTTGGTAAAAAGTAAATAATACACTATATGAGTCTTATTTCTATTATTTAAAACTGTTCAAGTATTAATATAGTTTTATCAAATGATAACAATTACAAAAATGAAGAAGATTATTTAAGAAAAATAATTACAATACCTTAAAGAAATTAAAATTTGTTTTAGGGGGATGCATTCCCTCCCCTCCTCTCCTGAAACACTGACCCAAAGGCATTCTTTTAGGGACAGTAAAAACTTTTCTCTTAGTGATGGAAAAAAAATTTAAGCATGAGGAGAAAAAAGTTCTCACTTTAATTAAGCATGAGGAGAAAAAAGTTCTCACTTTAAAATTACGAACATTTATATTTTAGTATGATAAAAGATTTATCCTGAAATGTAAATCAATTTCCCGAGAAAATAATCTTGGGGGCGGACGTTTCCTTTCTACCCCCCTTCTGGGGTGCGTCACCAACACTCGCCATTTGACACGGCTCTAAATTAAGAGCCGCCACTATTCCTTGTGTTGCTTTGAGGGCTTACATACCAATCAATCCCAACTGGATATCTCAGTCTGAACTGCTATAGACGAACAGGCTTTGCTTGTTGCCCCAGTGGTTTTAAATGGAAACTGATTCTCAGATTTTTAAGGTGCTTAGTTGGGAACTGATTGCATCAATACGAGGTAGGGAAAAATGTGCTTTTTATTTCACTCTGGAACTGAATACCACTCTCTATTACATATAAAGAAATATTTTTAAGAATATTTCAAAGAAAAATTGTTGCGCATTCATCTCAATGAAGAAACACTCAATAGTTGCATCGTGACTTCTTAAGATATATGTTACCAAAACTAGGTCTAGAGTTGATTATTGCAAATCACTTTGCTATTGTGAGTAGCAAAAGAATTTCCTTTGTAAAGTTTTTTTTTCTTTGTAAAATATAATTTTTTTTGAGAAACTGTTTAAATATTTTATTTATTTAATTTTTTATTAAGGTATGAAGAATAATTTACAAGTAATTCATAAATCGTTAAAACTATTAAACCATATCGGGTAGCTACACCATATCATTAAATGCAAAATTTATATAATGAATTCATGCAAACAAATAAGTTGGGAGTAATTGTTATCGATTCAAAAATGATCAGTGATAATTTCATTTTTAAAAAAAATAAAGCTTGTTTAAAATAAACTCCAAAAAAATTATAATTTGTCAAAATTCAACCAGTGAGTTCTGTGGTGCTTTTCGATATAGTTAACCACGAGTCTAAGAACTATGCACTGATATTTGGTATTGCCTTTTGTGCCTATTTTCTAAAAGTAAATTTTAAAGTAATTAAAGAAAGGAAAGACAATTAGATGAAATAAAAAAAAAATGAAAAAAATTGAAAATGACTCTGCTAATTTAATTTTAACATGTGCAAATTTTTTTCTTCTTTTAAGTTCTCAAAAAGTAGAATTATTCAAAAAGAATGTTAATTAGCGCAAATTAAGCGTACTTCCAAGGCCCAGGAATTTTTCTACATGAACGATTACAGTAAAGAAAAGAAAATGCCTCCTTCAAATTATTGATGTATATTTTTATTTTCACAAGCAAAACATTCCAAAGTACAAAAGCGTTGTCAATATTAGCAACAAAAAGAATAAAAATAAACGAATTTCTCCATAAAAAACAACTATTAAATTAAATATTTAAAAAAAAAAAAAAGAGCAAATGATAAATCATTAAAGTGTACAATCTCTTTGGTCAATAGAATAATGGCAGATGACAAAATATTGAATTAAATATATCCTAGCAATATAAATATACCAAAAGCAAACAAAATGCAATTGTTACAGTTTTGTGTATTATAATGTCAATCTTTAGAACCAAACACTATGTACCCTCTCTTTATTTTATGCCCACGCCTTTTGTTGACGCCATTTTCTCAAAACAACAAATGTTATCTCCGCCACTGGCGCTAATATTATCGACAAAAAAGAGAGAGAGAGGCGTGATTTGTCTTCTTTTCTATCATTTCTTCATTAGCGTGTACCTCCAGACCGCGAATCACTTTATTTATCACGCTCAACCCACGCTCCATTGGCGGCCATTTGGCGACGGGAATTCGTCGTTTTTTTTTTCTCTCTCTCTTTCTATTTCGAGAGTGATTACGAGTTTTGAATCACTCGTTCCTCGGATAACGAAGTGTGGGGCTCGTCACTCTGCCTGAAGATCCGAAAAAGATGCGGTCCCCGTATTTCAGTCTCAATTTAGGCCGATTCAGTCTCCTCTTAGGGGCCCTGTTGGTGCTAGCGGAGCCTTCCAATGGACAGTGTCCGGCCAGGTGTTTGTGTTTCAGATCTACTGTCAGGTGTATGTTCTTGCAGTTGGACCAGGTGGCCGACGTTCCTCCTGAAACTACGGTTCTGTAAGTACTTGTTTTTTGAGACTTAATTGCATGATTTCTTTGAAGCATCTTTAAAAAAAGGTGTGTGTTTTTTTAATTAACCTGAACAACGCTGGATTTTCATCTGCGTATATATTAAAAGATACACCTTATATTTTTCTGCTGCGGACTAATTATACATGGACCAATAAGTTAAATTAATCATTTTGTGTGGATTCCGACTCTTGTTGAACTTTCGCTCTTTTCGCGCAATATGTAATTTCCAGAATTAATTCATTCTGTTTTTTATTAAAACGGATTACCGCTTGAATTTCATCAACCAGGTGTTCGAATTCGATTCGTCACTGAGATCGTAGTAACGTACCATAAATATGTTTTTGAAATGAGACATGTTTCTGATTCGATTTGATTGAACGAATCGTTTTCATGCACACTTTTTCTGCTTCTTAATCGTTATGAAGTTAATGAAAGGAATGAAAACGAAAGTGTTTGAAGTATGAAAATATAAAGATTTATATCGACGGAAATTTCAATTAATAAAGAACCATATATAATTTAATATGCCGACTTGCGTATCTCACAAATTGAATATATGCTAATGTTGTTGCAAATGAATTATATGTATCTCATTTAGTAATGACATCTAAGCTGTATTCAAAATTGTAATAAATGGATATTTAGAGAATAAAAATGGAAGCATATATATGTTTCAAAAATTCATGAACTAGGAGCGCTAATTGTGTGCATAATATTATTTGTCGAAAATTTTTAATCCTTTGCATCTGATTCCAGAAAAAGAAATGTTAGTTGCCAAAATAGAAATGTTTAATATGGTTGATGTATTATGGATTCGAGATGCGTTTATTCAGTGTGCACTAATTTTATGCCTTTCGCATTCGCCGAGACCTTTTTTTTTTCAGGCACGATAAATTTTAATTTAAAAAAAAAAATAGTATTGGATAAGTAATGATCCCCTTCACTGAGAATTTTGTGGTAATGCAATGGTCATGTAATTGATTATGTGTAAACACTAATTTTTATGAGGCACAACACGCTAAAAATGACCAAAATATTGGAAACAATTTGAATATTTTTCTTGTATGACGTTTACAAATATTGAATGGTTCGAAGCCCTGTTTGGCTCCTGTCAGAATAAATATATTAACAAAATTTCGTAACTTAAAATTACAGTATTGAACGACTCATTTAACATTTCTTACGTAATGTGTGTGAAATCGTTTCGTTGCCCTTCAAAACTTTCAACTGCTTTTTCTCTGCTTTTCATTTTCGTTAAGGGTGGGTTTTTTTTTTTTTTTTTTTTTTTTGGGGGGGGGGATCAATATAAAACTGTGAAATTTTTCAGGTTGTTTAGGATATAATGTTATATAATTGAGTGCATGGAATCAGAAATTCGGAAAAATAACTTTTTCTTCAGAAATTCTACAAAATTATATATAGCAACTGTTTTATTTTACTTTTTTTCGTAGTATCTGATAGAATTTTTTTTTTTTTGTAAAACTATAAACAACACTAGTGCAACTCAATCCATGCATAGAATTGTGAGGAACACTATTGAGAAAAAAAAAATTGCTGTTAAGTATTAAAAACTTGTAGAAGTAATAGGAATTTCAAAATATTAAAATCTTTTTTTAAAAAAAATAAAATTTTAAATGATTCATTGCTTGAAAATTAATTTTATCTATGTGTTCAGATAGTACGAATAACACTTGTTCTTAAAAATATATAATTAAGAAAAAAACCTTCTCTCGGGGTACTGTGTTCCCCGTGCTAAATTTCAGGAGAGAGAGAAATTGGCATACAGAGTAAGAATTAAAAATTCTTATTGAAATAGCAACACAAAACACTGTAGAAAAGCGAAATCTGTATTTTTGGCTGTTCTATTGGTAAACTCAAATAAACAGATTGACTGATTGGGTCGTAAGGGATACGAAATAACAAAGGCTATTATCCCGAAACTCACAGATTCATCAGATTTCTTCGAAAGATTCGTTTCTCGACTGCGTTCGAAAGAATTCTGATTTTAAATTTGTTTGTATTCGAACATTCATATGCTACTTACAATTACAATTTGCGATGAGTTTAAAGAGTAGTTTTGGAATTTTTCATATGTATCTTGACTACACATAGAAAGATCATCAATAAAGCATGGAATCCAATTGTGCACAAATGTATGCTTTTTCCATATACTTTCAAAAATACTTAAGTCCCCAGACATGGCAATGCTTTCGCAGTTAAAAGACAAGAAGTTCGTGAATCTTGATTGGCGAAGGGTTATTTTTTAACTAATGAGGGTTTTCTGAAAGTGAACCGGTTTTGAAAGCCTTTCCTCCACCATATCATACTATGGTAACTATTCATACTAAACTTCCAGTTATTTTAGAAGGATTCAGTAGTTCCTCCCAATAAGGAACACCCATTGGACTGGACATTTTGCCCCTCAATACGAGGTAAATACATATACTCATTTCAAAGGGACTAACAGAATTGTCCGAGAGAAGCCTCTTTCAAGAGGTACTTCTATATCGGCATATGTAAGGGAACACGATAGGTAAATGTAATTCACAAAGTAAAATATCCAAACGTAAAAATCTTAGAGAAATCAACGTAAACAAAACTTCATTTAAATTGTAGACATAATCTGCGATTCCAACATCGTGACAATCGCTAAGCCGAATATGTTAAATACGCTATGCTGAATATGTTAAAAAGTCGACATATTTAAATTTAATTTTATTTTATTTTAACTTATTATAACTTTAATTTCTACTTCATAAGCATCAACTCAAACATGGGCATTGATATTGTCAGGCTTAACTCAGATATGGAGATAAGGGCCCTACTCGGGCTAGGTGCTCCAGCGAAGATGTATCACTACGGACAATTATACCAACCTATTAGATATTTTTATGGAATTAACACTAATCGTGTAAGAATTCTTGCTTAGGTATTGTCTCGTCATTTGATGAATATTCAAAATTGCGCGGACCTATTACAAAGTTCTATTGATTGAACAAAATTACATGCTACTTATATTAAAAGCACTTTGGGAGATATCTCGAGTCACGTGAGATGGGGCGCAGCATTCTATTTGCTGTTCTCCGTATAATTGCGTGAAGTGACATTTTTAACAGTTGAATCCAAATAATTGCATTAGATCGCTCAGGACTTTAATCCAATCTAGTATAATTCTCGGATAAATTGAAAATAAAAATGAACATTAAATGTAATCTTATCATTATTTCAGTTTTACTGTTTCTTATTATTATAGAGTCTTGTTAGGACTTTCGATATCTGACTTAAAATATAGGGTTATTTCGAATTGCTTATGTTTGTATTTTTCCAGACTAACCCTTGTCTTATTGATGTAAATTTATTGAAGTATCTGAATTTTAATTTACAATGTTACGAATTCAAAATTTACATTCTGGAAAGTTTTATTTCCTATAATGATCGAATTTTCATTATATTTTACAAATTTTATTTGAAACGAATAATACGGATTTAAAAAAAAATGTGTCTCGTATTTTAAATATGACCGAAATGAGGTTACATTAGAGCAACTCTCAAAACGAAGATGTAGTCAACATTTTGATGAAAATTTAATTCTGTTGGGAGCAACATTTTTGTGGTCGTGCCTTCTCAACAGCAGAATGAAAAAAAAAAAAAAAAAAAAAAAACGCTTTTAAATTTTAGCACAATATGTACTTCTAGATCAGCGTGAGTATTTTTAAATATCCCTGTTGTTCTCATCTGAAAATAATGCAATTCGAAATTAACACATCAGTTCGTTTTATTTCTGTTCGTTTTGTTCGAGTAAGGTTCCTTTCTTAGTTTTTTCAGAGATGATATGCGGCCGCGGTAGCCCAGTGGTCACGGTTTCGGATTCGAGGTCGGCGGTTTTCGTTCAGTCGCGGGTTTGAGCCTTGACCGCCAAATACCCGCCGTGTAGTCGGGGTCCAAAGTTAGGAGAGGGGTGCCAGCTCAGGTGTGGTCCTCGTCACTTGACCGAGATTCAAAATTACGAGGTCCATCGCCAATAACCCTCGTGTTGCTTCTAGAGCGACGTTAATAAAAACTAAACTAATCAGTGATGCTATTCGTTTCGTTTCATATAAATCTTTTCAGGGAAAAAAAGCCACCACAAACAGTTAAGACTTCGATTTCAACTTTTTTTGATGCAACTGGTTCAAATAACGCTTCTTCCTTCCTTCCCTCATTGGCAATTTCATTCAAAGAATGTTTTCGATTAAGGGACGAGTTAATTCATTTGAACTGTGGAAGATGACTCTATCGTAGTTAGACAAGAAAATTACTACTTACTAAAATTATTCATAAATATGATGTATCGAGGAGGAGAAATGAAAATTAGTTCAAAAATATAATGAAGAGAAATACCATATATATAAATTTAATAGTTTTTATTCTCCCAAACTCTCGATAATCCATTTGTTAATTTTCATTCATTTTATTTTAGTGCATAAATGTATTACTCATCGAGATGTGTTGCTTCTGCTTCCAATGTTAATATTCCGACTTTTTGAAATTTATTTTCTGAAAGACGTAAACGACGAAAGAAAGAAATTGAATTTTTTAAAAAAATATTACTTTAATGTTTTTTTTTATATTCATGTACTTTCGTGCATGTTTCAAGGAGCCAATTAAATACTACTGCTGGCACAATATTATCACATGAATTATTAACTAGCTTAGAAAGAAATTTTTTTAAGCCTGTTCCACTCTGCAACACTCTTATTTTAAAATTAATTTCAAATTTCATTGTTTATTTTCAAGGTGAAAAAACTTTTGCGGGGAGTACGGGATATCGAATATTAATTTTTTCTCAAATTTTTTTTAAAAGTTCTGTGTAAAAAAAAGTTTCAGTTTTAAAATTTCAGTATACAACAATCCTTCTGGATGAAAGGAGATTACAGCCTCCATACCCACACCGTCGCGACGCCATTGATTATTAATATTGTGATGGAACATATTTTCCTTCGTGGATTTTGTGCATAAAAAATGTAAAAAGATACAATATTTATTTATGTATACACACATTATATATATATATATATATATCTGAGTGTGTATAATGATTTAACTTCAATTTAATAATTTCTCTTAATAATGATTTAGTTTTCTATTATATCCCATTCCCTAATCCAAAAGTAAAATGTTCATTTTTATTTCCTGATCCCATTCCAAATTATCCTTTGATTTATTAGATCACGCTCTCAAAAAACTGGTTAAATCCATTTTTCCAGGATCATAAATCAGCCAGAATAATCCCTACTAGACTCCTTGTCTATTTTGAAATTCCCCTAGTATCCCTAATCCTGTTATATTACTTCTATTGTGTGTTATATTCACGTGTTATATTACTTCTATTGTGAAAGATCCGTACTATATAACCAAAAACACAACGAAATTCCCTCTCTTATTTTCTCCTCTCTTGTTCTCACACTCCTCTGATGATCATCTGAGATTTTTATGGTGTTTTCGCTTCGGCCTCTGATGACTGAAGCCCGACTAAAGTATATATATATATATATTTATATTTTCTCTTTCTTCTTCACACACACTCTTCCTTTAATACTTTTTTTTTTGTTAACTTAGTTAATAATCATTAGATTACAGTTCACAGTTGTCCTAAGACAAAAACACGTCAGGTTGTATAACAACAACAATTTATTTACACGAGTGTCATCTCGCTCGCTTACAACAGCTCCGCTCGGAGATTTGGTCAGGTCTCGTCTGAGGGGATCGTGCGCATTAAACACTCTCCCCTTTACAAAAAGAACGCCCTCTAGAGGCGGGTTTTAAGCACGGAGATAACAATATATATATATATATATATATATATCGCACGTAATAGATTTAGTATTCCGTATGATTTGATAGAGGTTTTAGCTGGTTAAAATTGACAACGCAAACTATGCGAAAAATTGATTAAAGAATTTCTTTTTATTCATTAACGCTGTTCTACGTTAGGTAATTCAATATGTCGAAACGGGGTAAATTGTGTTTGTTCGACCGCAAGAGTTTTCAGCAAAATTTATTGCTCGTGCTGTCTATTTTTATTTGGAATTGAAGTCATCATGAAAAAAAAAAAAAAAAAAAAAAAAGAAAAGAAAGAAAGGAAAAGAATTTTATGAATCCTACTACTGTTCGTCGGCAGCTATCGTCTCTACGATACTGAATCTTCTCCCGACTTGTCTGGCCAAAATTGATTACTTGAATTCGAAATCAAAATAAACAGGACGAGCTATAAATCTTTGAGGCTTTTTTTTCTTTCTGTTAACCAAACAATTTATAGAGTTTCGTTTAATCTAATTATATAACATCAAGCAGCCGTATGAATTGTATGTGGTTGATTGATTTCAATGGGCGCATAAGCTTTTCATCTCCGAATCTGGCAAAATTTTGAAAATTGCTTGGACTTAACCTTGCCCAGAACTGCGTATTTTTTTTTTATTTATGGAGAAAATTTAAATTACAATTTCAAATGAAAGAAGATCATCGGGAGAAAAAAACCATTTAATTCAAAAAGTTTGATCAGAGAAAGGGCAAAAAAAAAAAAAAAAAAAAAAAAAAAAATGTAAGGGGTAATAGCACGCCATCGGCAACTAGGCAGGAGAGGGCGTGTTCTAACTTATTCTTCTAGTTTAAAAAAAAAAAGAAAAAGAGGGTATGAATTATATATATATATATATAAAAGATATTGCTTATCCAATATTCCACACATTTTGCGTTGCCAGTTTTAACTAGCAAGACCTTTTTCAAAGTAATCTAAATAATATTAAATCCCCCACTTGCGATGAAAATATCCAAAGAAATGTTTTAGAGAGAGTGAGGCAACCAAAAAAAAAAAAAAAAAAAAACCGCTTTTGGCAATAAAAAAAATGAGTTTGTTTTACGCAAAGTTAACACTTTTTCAAATTAAAAGCAGTGGAAGTCCTGTTTTAACTTTAATATATCTGCAAATTTGAGAATATGTCCATGTAAAGAAAATCACATTTATGAACACTAATTATGTACGAGTAATTAATAATTAATCGCTGTATTTCCACATTTGACATTTGTTAGTCTTGCTCTTACCTTTAGGTATATCTTGCATATATATATACTGCATTATACAATTTTAAACATTTGCAGAGAACTTAGAAACATAACATTGAATATTAATAAAATTTTAAGTATTAAAAATTTATAAAATTTTAAATTTTATAATTCAAATTTATCATAATTTTAAAATAAGTTGTGAATGTTTATTAGAAAAAAAAATCATATTCACTGTACAGCAACTAACCTCATTTCAATAAATATTAATATTGTGGATGAAATAGATTTTGAGGAAAGTATGCTAGAATTCAAAAGGGACACACACAATTTTAGAAAAGCTTTAAATAAAACTTTACAATTCAAAAACTCGATTTATTAGTGTTCAATTTATCAAATTGTAATAAAGCGCCACTTATAAAGGGACGGGAGGGATCCCCCCTCTACGGTCCTTCCTTTTTACCGGCCATTTTGATTTCATGAAATGTTAATCCTTTGGAATTTCCGATTCTACCATTTCACTATTTCAATGCAAAAAAGTGCATTTGAAAGAGCAAAAAATAATTACGAATTCTGTCGGATTCCCCCCCCCCTTTATTTTTGCTTTCGAATAGATAAAATAGCATATATATGAGAACGGGGTAGTAGGAATTCCATAGGATTAATATTACGCTCGCGAAATCAAAATGGCCGGTAGACGGGAGCCTGAACATAAATAATCGTTGGATAATTTCTTATGCTCGTGATACGTAAAACAAAAAATGGGATCTATATAGAGAGACTATATTGAGAGATTTTTTTTTTTGGCTGGAAAGTAGTGTTGCAGCTCGTTAACGATGAGCAACGATGGCCTCTGCTATATATTTTCCCAAGAGTGCTAATCAGCTGTTGCGAGCATGAAAATGGAAGTTATCTTTCGACTGTTCTGCTCAGGAAACTTCTTTTCTTTTTAAAATCGTGAGTCATGACGGTCGAGGAAAAAATCGTTCGCAGAATTATATGCGTGGGATTTTAGAAGATAAAGGAGAAACATTAAAATAATAATACGTATCAAAAAATATTGACGTTGAAAGAAAAGTTCTCAAACTGTGTAACGAAATTATTGTTGAGGAAGTCGCTGCTGGAATTTTTATCCCTATTTACTGCGCTCTTGTTCCAAGATCGAATGTTAATGGTATTTTTTTTTAACTGCGGCAATAAATAAGTTTTGAAATACCTGAAGGAAGTTTTTATCACTTGCACTTAGAGATGTTTTAGCCATCCACCTCTCTTGGAAATTGCTAAGGTTACTACTTAAGACGAAGTTTTTGGCAACCAATTTTTGTTCCTTTGTCAATATACCAGTCATATTGTACCGCCTCTTAGTCATTTACTTCCGTAGTTCATTATTTTTAAATCTAAACAGTCACCAAATATCACATTCAATCATGAGACAATAAGATTTAAAAACAACTTTTTATTTATAGTCAATTTATGAATATGTAATATTGCTCTTTTTCTCACCGAGCTTGAATTCCAGTTTTGAATGAAAATCACGCTTACAAACGCTCTCAGAGTTTAATCGCAGTAACTGGTTTTCCCTCCAAATGGTCTGCCTGTTCCTATCGTACCCCAATCACTTAATATTCAATTCCTTGTTGCTTATAAACGTGTCCTGTGCACATCCAAATAGACTAACCTTATTGATTGATTGACTGGTTTTATTGGGATATAGTAGAGCAACAAAGCCCCCTTCCACGTAACTGTTTTCGTCGAGTCATTAGTTCGCCACTAAAGGTCCGCCGTGTAGCGGGGCTGATGCACATTAAATCTGCTCGAGTCCTCCCATTGGCGTAGTCTGGAGAGGAAGATATCCACACTTCGGTCCTTGACAAAGGTTCGAATTTACGTCGTCTTTTGCTTTCGTTTATTCACAACCATACTCACTCAAACCCACTAGATTCCTTATATTCAATCTAATCTACGTGTGTCACTTTTTATTTTATTGGAAAGGACATTTAAACAAAGCCAATCCAAATTTATTGGACTCGAACTCTATAAATGATTGATTGTTTGTTTTATAAACGCAATACGAGGCTATTGGCGACAGACCTCGTACTTTTGAACCTCGGTCGAGTGAAAGAATATAAGAATCGAGATTATATTAGGTCGAGTATAAGAATGAGTGCGAGATCGCAATAGGTGGACGTGTTAATATGGATTCTAAAAACACACTCAGAGAAAAGAATTTTCAACGATCGAAAATTACATACGATTTATTAAAATGAATATAAATAATTTTTGAAATTTGATAAATAAATATAACTCCTCGGAGAGAGAGAGAGAGAGAGAGAATGTCAATATATATAGTGTGCTAGGATTAAAAACAACTTTTTAGAATTAAAAGTGAATTCTAAAAATACGAATCATTTTTAAAGTTTCGGAATTAAATACGAACGACCGGAACAATCCCGCAGACATCCTCATCGAGTGCCTACCGTTTTACAGCACTTAAAATAGATGAGATGAAGTATTTAAATAGGCGTCAAAAAACGAGGTCCTGCTAAAGCTCTTCGGTTCTCATGCACCATAAATAATGCAGTTAACTGCAATAAATTTGCATCTTTTTCTTCTCTCCCCTGCTCATTTTGCCTGGGTATCACGTGCTTATTTGTTGAAATTGTCACTCATCATGTAAAACCCATTCCCGAATCACCACCGATGAAGGGAAAGAAGAATTGTCTCAGACGATGGATGACCTACTGAAGAGCATTTCCTCTCCTTGCCTCTCTCTCTCAACCCCTTCTCCCTCCCGCTGCAAGGTTTCAGCGGAGATGTTTTTCACCGCTTTAGGGGATTAATTTTTACCTCTTGGCGAAGATGTCGGTTGAAGCGATTAAGAGCTCCCAATCTTTGGGTGCGAAGAAAACTTGTCCAGATTTTGTTGACGCCTCAGACAACCGAGCGAGCAGGGAATTCCCTTTCGTGTTAGTTATGAAGGACTGCCGCCGTTGTTGAGAGCCTTTCTGAATGATATTTTTTAGCGAAGGTTGTTTTTCCCAGCCATTACTGAAATAGATATGCATGCCCTGCACTGAATTGAGTGTCATTTTGAACAGTTTCCATTGACATCATCGGATGTCTCCATTTGAGGCGGTAGGTCTGTTTGACGCATGTGCCGTCGCCGGTATATTACGAGTCTGGATTTATGAGTGGACACACTGGGGCAAGTTTGCATTGAGGAATATGCAACTTGTAGCTCTAAGTTGTGTTGCTATCTAGTGATCCTGGATCCCCACTGCAACAGCAGATTGCTTTCGACACTTTCTGGGATTGTTTTTCTTTCTAAGGCGGAGGTCTTGGCGACGTCTTTGACCGCTAGCCAGAAAGGAATTTTTTTATCTGGTCATGGTATGAAGGACTTTTGACATCTTTGTTGAAGAGAGTCGCTTACTCTAAATTTTTTGCAGATCATGATCCAAATGGTAGAGTGATGTGGGATTTCAAATCTTAACTCTGATGTCAACCTCGTCATATGACGCTACTCAAATTTACTACTCGACTACTACTACTCGACACCTGAGTTGACACTTTCCACACTATGCCAACGGGAATACTTGGAACCTCGACAGATTTCACGTGCATCAACCCCGTTACAGGCGGGTCTTTGGAGCCATTAGGTCTCGAACCCACGACTCGGCAAGAACAACGCCGATCACGGGTTCGTAGCCAATGAATGGGTCGTGGCAACCTCAGAAACGCCTGTCACACCGAACGAAATCCCGATGATTCGTGACCGTAGTTTATCGGTCGTAAGGGTCTTTTATCGAACGAAACTAACTGGAGCCTGCTACTATTTAGTACTCGAAAGAGAGCGCGTTGGATTATTGCCATTTTGAAACGTAACGCTGTTTCCGTCGCTAATTTCGTTAATGTGGGTGTTTATAAAAGCCCATTTCTGTAAACACACAAAACGACAGTTTTGATAAACGAGCCAGGGACACTTTCTAGTGTGACTCTTTAGATAAGAATTCGCTTTCTTTCTTTTTCATTCCTCTGGGAAGTGGTGCCAGTGTTTTGTAATTGGAAGTCACGACGTTTTTTAATGGGTAACAGCTTTTAATTCTCTTATCAGACAACTTTTGCTCGGAGTGAGAGAAAAAAAAAAGATAACGTGTGAGGCTAATTTTTCGCTCTTATATCTCTCACTAGTCGCACTACATTCGGCTGTGAAAGCGACTGACAGGGCACTTAAAAATCCGCAGTAAATAGCACTGTATTTTATGAGTTTGTAACCGAAATAGCCGGTATGAATTTTTGTTATGATTTTGAGGGTCAGAATCCGTGCAGGTTGCTCTTGTAGTGTATTTTATGAGTTTGTAACCGAAATAGCCGGTATGAATTTTTATGATTTCGATGGTCTGAATCCGTGCAGGCATGCTCCTGTAGTGTATTTTGTGAGTTTGTAACCGAAATAGCTGGTATGAATTTTTGTTATGATTTTGAGGGTCTGTGAATTCGTGCAGGCTTGTTCCTGTAGTGTACTGTCGCGTGCGGTGAGTGGTTAGAATGTTGTTGTGATTAATTCCGCATGGTGTTGCCGAAGGTCGTATGAATCGATATGTCTCTGTATGTATCGATAATTACATCAAATACACGAGACCAAAACACTTTTAGAAATCTTGAACGAGGTGAGGTGCTGTACGATGTCTTCTCTGTCTCTAGGTTCGAGTACTTCGAAAGATTGTTGGGAGAACAAAATTTCACATGGCAGGGATGCAATTCTCTTTTTCGAACTCGACTTTCTTCGAGAAAATTCTCTCTCTCTCTCTCCCTTCAATTAACTCTTAGTTAATCACTCACTAGAACTACACGACATCATTTTTAATCTCGTTCACCTGAGTTGATGTGTCACTCTGTAAACTATGAATTCTCAAACTTTTTTTTAATTGTTTTTGCCTGCAGATTGAAGGCCACCGACCTCTTCTCTAGTCCCTTTCTTTGATGAATCATATGTATGTGTGATTAATCAATATATGTGTATATCATCTTTCTTCTTTTTTTAATTTCTTCACGCGGAAAACCTTTCCCACTTTTAAATATACTGATTTTTTCTTTGAGTTGCGTGATGGCCACCGGTAGCCTAGTAGTCATGGTCGCGAATTTGCGACCGGCATTCTTTTCATCGAGTCCTGCGTTCGAGCCCTGATGCCACGAAAAACTCGCCGTGTAACCGGGGCTGATGCATTTTAAATCTGGTCGAGGCTACAAACCCTCCTGATAGCGTGGTGTGGAAGTTTGGAGAGGGAGGTGTCAGCTCAGGAGTCGTCCTCGTCTCTTGATCGAGACTCAAAATGATGAGGTCTGTTGCCAATAGTCCTCGTGTTGCTTCTCAGTGCGTTTTTAATAAAAATCAAATCAATTGGAATAGTGTGGGTTATAATACATCACGAATTCTTTTTGATTTCTGACTAAACTAAGACTAAAAATTATTTCGGGAAACTCCCGTTTTTGGTGTGAAAGTGGTCTGCGCAATGCAGCTCCTTTTTCTCCCTCTTAGAAGTATCAATAGCGTACCCGGGGAGGGGGGGAGAGTGAAAGGGTCATAGGCAACTCCCCCCAAAAAAATTTCTCGAAATTTAAATATTTCAGAATAATTATTTTACTATACATGTTTGAAATTTTAAAATAAAAATTTTTTTGTTCTCGAAAAGAAAGAAGGATTCCAACTAAGCCAATTTCTGAGAAAAGAATAGAAAAGTCTGCACTGTCTGTAAAAGGGTTCTTCTGGGTCAGTGTTTCAGGAGAGGAGGGGAGGGAATGCATCCCTATAGAAAATGCACCCCCCTTTGGGAATTTTAATTTCTTTTAGGTATCGTAATTATTTTTCTGAAATAATCTTCATTTTTGTAATTGTTATCCCTTGATAAACTATATATATATATATATATATATATATATATATATATATATATATATATATATATATATGTAATAATGTAAAGATTCAAAGTAACGACTACTTATTACACACACACACACGTTTATTTTCTAAAGTAGGACAGAACATTAAAACACAAAGCAAATTGATTCAACTCGCGTAATCATAGATATAACGTCCAACACAATTTCCCTGAATCATCTTGTTCAGTGTCTTTCTTCCTCTCCGTCTCTTCTAACTCTTCCGAATCTTTCTCAAAGTGCTAGGCGGCACTCTGGGAACATCATATCTGTCTTCCGAGATGGTAGATCCGATAGATCTTAGATCCCATATATATATAAATCAATAATTGAACACAATTTTAAATGAGAGAAATAATTCTGATATAGATATGTACTTTTTGTCAAGCGATAATTCTGAACTGAAAAATTGCTTCTTTAATGCTAATAACGCAATGTACCCCCAAAAATTAATTTCTGGATATGTCGCTGGGAAGTAGAATAGTATAAAAGTTCTAGAATGTTCAAATAAAATTAAGCAGTCTGAACGACTGCATTCTTTTTCTGAATATCAACAATAAATATCACATCGCGCTAGATTTGTGACATTAACTGACTGGCTATGTTATATTTCATATATGCTGATGAGATATAACTTATTTCACACGATCTTGTTGTCGACCGAGACCTTCAAGAACTCATAAGCCAGAAGAGATGAAGTATAAATAAGTCTTCACTTTCAAGCTTGACATTGAAAGATGTTCAGAGAATTTAGAATTACAACAAGTCAGGAAGTGTCTTCCCCCCCCCCTTTGCAAGACTCCTAACGTGTCCGCTGGCAATTCTACAAATTTTGATATTTGGGCCCCCGTATCTCCCTTAATAGTGACACCACTAGGAGCTTTTTTTTGGGGGGGGGGGGCATATAACATGAAAGTAGATCAACCTTATTTCTCCTGTTTGATACTGTTCAAAAATTGATAAAATTCATGTTTAGATACAAAAGCAAAGAGTATTTAACTTCCTCGGACCCAAGGTCAACTTTGAACCATATATTTTAGAATAATTTGTATCAATCGGTTCTAAACACATGAAAAGCACAGAAAAAATGTTAAAAAATTATTTTAATTTTTATTTTTGAAAAATTAAGTATCTCCTGGAGGAGACATTGTGACAAAGTGATATCATAATGTTAATTTAAAGTATTTCTTTAATATTAATTTAATGAGTAATTCATAATAATTAGCATAGTGTAAAATGAGCGTATTGTAAAATTTGAATCACAAAATATTCCTGTCCGAACTGTTTGCAGAAGAATCCTAATTTCCAAAATTTATCATTCGTTTTCTCTCTCTCTCTCTCTTTATCTTATATTATTAAATAATTTCTCAATTTTAAGTTGTGTCTTATTGAAAACTCGTGATTTCCAAGAAATATTGTTTGCGAGTGCGGGAGTTATAGTTTTTTTCTGCCCTATACATTCGAATTCTGGGAAATTTTAAATTAGACATAATTACAGTGATCACTAATTATGCTTCATTTCATTTTCTGACAGATACAGATTCTTTCCTGTATCCTTTAATAATTTACATTTGGTGAATTCAGTTGGCAGTTAAAGAATATCATTCCGAGCTGAAATATATGCCCTAATTATAGTTCCAATTCGAGTGATTTGATAGCCATTGACCCAATGTCTCCTACAGGCGACACTGAAATAACAGCGTTCTAAATCAGAAGTGGGAAGATTTGAGTAAGAAATTAATAATGTTATATATAAACAGCAAGTTTAAGGAATTCAACAGCGTGTTTAATAATTTTTTATTACACAAATAAAATATATGAACACTTAGCGATGCGCAAGCGTATAATTTTCTTTTTCTCGGAAAACACCATTTTTCCATAAATAAGCTGCGAATGCTAAATATTCACTAGAAATCTTTTTTTTTTTTTCAGAACTACCATCTATTAACAAGAAATTTAACTAATTATGGGTACCAATGACGTCTTTTATTTAACTTGGCGGCATTTTTTGAAAGTGTCGTTTAGTGACTCCTACAGACGACGCTGGGACTGAGGAGGTTAAGAAAAATAATAAAGATATCACGAGAATAAAAAATTCTTTCTTATCAGAATAGGTGGAATCCAAAATGATTGAAAAACTGATAAAATTCATTAAATGATTGATTAAACGATCACAATTCAAGGAATGGTTAAAAAACTTGCGAGTATAGTGAAGTGAAAAACTCTATACATATTAATTTGTTCAAAGTTGTATTTATTTTTCATCTTTGTTTTTTTGCAAATTATTTATGATTTCTTTTTCACCTACAGATATATGTATTCTTACGTACGTAAAACAAATAAGAGTCCATTTAAATGCATTTCAGAAGTGCTGGTTCTTAACCCAATAACTGTCAATTTTCTTAAAAAACATTTTTTTTTTTGGCTGAATAAGTTTCATATATGCGCAAAAAGTTGTGTAACAGTATAATTATATTCGAATTATGTTTTGTTTTGAAAATATTTGATATTTTTGAAAATGGGTATCGTTATAAAATGAACAATAAAATCATTTCAATAAAAAATAAAAGACTGAGTAAGTAACAGATGTTACCTCAAAATTATTTATTTGTCTACAATATTCCATTGTAATATAAAAATCCAAACCAAAAATATAATGCTTCCAATATGACAATTCTGTTCCTTTCAACTTCAGACGAATTTCAAAATTGTTCTCTTGTTGTAACAAAACGAAGCACATAATATGCATTTTCTGCTACACACAATACCAACTGATATAAGTAGAATGAAACGAAACTGTCAGGCTTACCAAATATATTTTTGGCGCCGAGTGGTGTACTCAAAATTCCAAAATCCACAAATGGGGATCGTGGCAGCTAATGGGTTAAGTAGTATTTTTAATATTTCGCAGTTGAAAACGAGCTTTCAGCAGTAAATGTTGTAACAGGCAAAGGCGTCTAAATTTTTTTTTATTGGTTATGGATATTCGGGAAAATATCTACGTTGCACACTTGTAATGCTTAGGGGAGAACATCTTTTATATCGATACACCCTCTTCTCATCGTCTTATAACACTGACCCAGAAGAACATTTCGAAGACAGCAAATACTTTTCCAATTCTTTTTTCAGGAATTAGTTTAGATATAATCATTTTTCTCTTATTGATAAAAAATTTTAAACATGAAAAGAAGAAGAAAAAAAAAGCTCATTTTTTTTTGAAAGTTTAGAACATATGCTAGTGTAACACAAAATCGTCTTAAAATATTTCAATTTCCAGAAGAAGAAAAAAACCTTTGGCGTGGTATATGTCCCTTTGCATCCCTTTTGGGAACGTGTTAGTGAGAAGAGGGGTCTTTTATAATTACTAAGGTGACCAAATTTTTTACAACGAAAAGGAGGACGAAAAATTAAAGAAAAAAGTACAACGTAAGTAAATGAAACATTTTAATAATTCAAACAAAAACACACTGATTGTATGCTTTTTTTTACATCCCTTTTAATTATTTATTTAAAGTAGTATTTTTCCATTGAATTAATATTTTTTATCAATATATAATTTTTTCTTACTATATATTGGAAATTTCGAAGCAAGATATATCCTTCATTTTGAATTTTACAGTAAATGCTGCAGCTAGAGTATCAACATTCAATCTTGATTTCTCACTTGTCCGAAAATCATTACCAATTGAAAAACTCTTTCAACTGCTGCATTAATTCCAGGGCAGTATGACGTAAATTCAGCAGGAATAACTACATTTTCATATGGAATGTGCTCATTTTGAAATGGTTAAATATTTTTCCAGGGATTAACAAATTAGTTTTAATACATCGAAAAGGAAAACACTTTTCGAGGAAGGACAGAACTTAACTACAAACTTACTGTCCTCCCTAAAGGAGAACGGTTGGTCACCTTAATAGTTACTGGTTTGAAACTTAAATTTTTGAATAGGTTTCAAGGAAGGTGTAAAGTATTTGAACCAGATATATTCATGGCTTTATCCTTGGTTATCAGCAATTTTATAACCAACGAGTCTTGAATGAGACAGGACCCATTGAAAGTAAATTTCATGTTACTGCCTCTGCTTGAGGGTTAGAACTCTATAAATATGTCAAACGGAAAAAATTCATGAGTTATATTTTTCATTTTGGGGTGGTATATTTCTTTACCTTGGTGGATTCGTTAAAAAAAGTTAAACATGTCTAATAAGTTTTAGAGTTCCGGAAACAGAACCATTTATTTGCGAAATTAAATTTGGTTTGTAAGTGTATAGCATATTTATTCTAATTTATTTTAAATGCGTTAGTAAAAATATTGTATTTTGAATTTTAGGTTCAATAGCTAATTATACGGCTTAATAATAAATGTGTGGAAAATTTTAAGCTATTGAGAATTGTTTTGACTCTATCATTAAATCTTGCAGAATCGGACTAGAAATCTTAAGTTATTGAAAGCTTTGATATCAATGGCAATCAGACTGATAAATTTTGCTACTCTTTAACTAGAAAGTATTTCCATTAGAAAACAAAATGCATTGAATCCTTAATTGAAGTTCTGGTTAACATTTTAATGTAATACTTTTCAAATATTCCAAACGTATCAGTTAAGAATAAAAACTTTTGGCCAAAAAAAAAAAAAAAAAAAAAAAATTATTATTTCTTGTATAATAAAAATATCTGAATATATACATATATAAAAAAATTTTATTGAGAAATTAAATTTTTTGAAAAAATTGATTTCAATATTAAAACAAATGGTTTTAAAAATTTAAAACCTTAAGTACGTGTGCGAATGTATCGGCTTTTGTTCTCTGAAATAGATTGTTTTATAATTAGTATAAATATAATTTATGGTTTTTTTCCCCCTCTACTTGGAATTTTTTTTTTTTTTTTTTTTTTTCCATTCAGGAAATTCGGAAAACGATATCCTTTATGTTTACAAATTTTGTGCATAACGTTCTCTTCAGTCATGTTAAAATTATTTGTTCAATATCTATTTAAAAAATTTAAAGCATGAATATTTAATTAAGTTTATGTTTTTAAGATTTTTTTTCTTTCGTCATGTGTTCGTGTGATTGCGTTGTGGTTGTAAATAATGATATTCAATAACAGAAACTTAGAAATCCATCAACCGACAAAGTACAATATTTATTGTTATTTTAGAAGATTATTAATGATCTCTTGCAAACATCCTGTGCATTAACGAACAGAAAACTGGCGGATATTGTGCATCTGCTTACTCCTCCGCCCACTCACCCAAGCAACCGTCAGATGCTACGACCACACAAAACCACCCCGTAGACTAAACAAAACTGGCGGCCTTTTATGGTTTCCCGAAGTTCGCCGTCTGTCATAAGAATTGGAACATTGCTTCATTTCCGTTACACTTTAGGCTTCGCGGGTCGAATGTCTTTCCTGAGAAAAACCGCAACAGAGCATTTGCTTACCGTCGATGGATTCGGTTATCAGACCTGCTTTCACCAGTCTTGTTTCCATTGTGTGTTAGTCATTTTGTTGTTACAAATCTCGTTTTCGTATTCGCATGCCGATACTTTGATGTTTGGTTTTACTTCTCCCTACTTATGTGAATCTTGGTGTTCTTTTACTTTTCTTTTCTTTCTTTTTTAAAGTTCTGGTTGTCTTGAAAATCTCGCCTCCTTTTCCATAATTACACTAGGGTCTTTCTCTCCGTAATGGACCTCGAACCATCGTCAGTTATGTAAATTAATTGCTGTGTTATCGATAATTCTTTTTTAATCGAATTTTGTGTACCTTCTGATGACATTGTAATCATTTTATTGAACTATAAAAAGTTTTTTTTTTTTTGGTCAAAAAGTTTTCTTTCCCTTTGAGTTGAATATGGACATGATTTTTCAGATATATTTTTATTCAGGTACCAATTTTAAAAGAAATGTTCCATAAATATACAAAATATTTTTCCTCATTTAAAAATAATGCACAAATATAGTGGACCGATTTTTTTTAATATTATTGTATATTTTCTTTGAAAATGTTATAGAACTTCGTAATTGTGGAAATTTTTAACTCCCCCCCCTTTCCCCCCACATATTAAATTATTTCTTAAAAGTCAAACATTAGTTAGAGAAAAAATATTCTAGGTTCACTATGTGCACAAGTACCGTGTATAGAAGCATAAAAAATTTGAAACACACACCATATCGTGAAATAGTTTTCTTTAAAATGGTACCTATACGCAATATATTTCACAAATCATGTCCATATTCAACCAAGAGGTGGGGAAGGGGGAACCTTTTTACAAATAAATTACTTTTATAGTTCTATTGAATGATTGAAATATCATTATTTGGCGCACAAAAAACTTTAACTCTAGTAATAATTTGAAAAAATATGTTTCACAATTTATCGCACGTTCTGGTATCCTTGAGTAATTTTAATAACATTAGTGAATTTGAGTAGTTTTAATAACATTAGTCAAGTGCGACTTGAAAAATACTTTTTTTTTTTTTTTTTTCACCCTCAACTTATTCATAAGAGAAAAGACTATCTTTTTTAGAGCCGTGCTCAACGACACATAAATTGAATTAAATATAATACTACTGTACTCTTTCTTTTTTCTTAAAAAAAAATTATTTTAGTGTACTTCACTTTTGTCTTTATCGTTAAGGTTACCATTGGTCTTCCATTAGTCGTTTCTGTCCTTCCTCGAAAAGTGTCCTCCCTTTCGATGTTTTAAAACTAAGCTGTAAATCTCTGTATTCTGAGATACTGCGACAAACTGTTACACAAATACAAATAACTTTAAGGATATTTAAAAGTTAGGTGGCTCGCTCTAACTCCTGCTATGGAGTGTATTTTACAATTAATTGAGCCTTTCCCTTCATTTTTTTAAGTTTAGGCAAATGTCTGAAAGTTCTGAAATTTTTTTTTCAATTATGAATTATCGGAGATATTAATGTATTTTGTACATAATCAGACACCTGTTTTCCACAAAACAATTCAAAAGATTGAAGGTGAACATATTTCAATTACAGAAGTTTGTCTTATTTTGAACGATTTTGTCCGTCAATATAAAACACGATTTGATGAAAAATTTATTCCTTTAATAACAAAAAAAAAAAAAAAAAAAATTGTCAAACTTAGAGGAATCAAATCCGGGCTTAACGGAAAAATGCACCGAAGAAGTGCAGAATTTTTACCAAACATTTTCCCAATATGTCGAAGAATGGTTTGAAACAAAATCACACCAACTAACAGTTTTCAATGGTGTTCTTTGACTTGATCGCAAGGAAATTGGGCAGATTTTGAAAATTGTGTTGAGTTTTTATCGAAAGAAATGCCTGATAATAAAATCGATGACAATTGTTTGTTTGAAGAAATTAGAAGACTGAATGTATATTTAAATTCTGATAAATTAGAACAATGGCAAAATCAACATAGTGAAACTAATAAAAGATGGGTGGAAATATTTAAACATTTGAAAAATAAACACATTCCATTTAAAAATTCAGTTATTCTTATTGAATTTACTTTGTACTGCCTTGGAACAAATGCAGCAGTTGAAAGATTTTCTTTTTGTTGGTAATGATATTTGGACAAGTGAGAAATTAAGATCGAATGTTGATATTCTAGTTGTAGCACTTACAATACAACTGAATACGGAAGATATTTCTTGTTCCGAAATTTCCAATATATTGTTTGAAAATGATATATTGACAAAAAAAAAAAAAATTCATTCAATGGAAAAATACTCCTTTAATTAAATAAATAAAAAGGATGTATATATAAGCATAATTAGAATACTTCTGTTTGAATTAATAAAATGTTTTTGATTTATTTACTCTATAGTTTTTTCTTCAATTTTTTCGTCTTCCTTTTTATTGTAAAAAAAATGGTCACCTTATTGTTGTTGAAAAGAGATGTAGCTTTAAACAGACAAAAAAAAAAAAAAAAAAAAAAAAGAGTTAACTTCATTCACATAGACTTTGATTGCGAATATGTTAGGTGAGCAGCACGGCGTTAGTCCATCTGCGTTCCACAAACATGGCTTCGGAGCAAGGTCCAGTTTCCGAAAAGGGAGTCATATCTGTAACAATATATATTTTATTTTAAAAAACTTTTAAAGTCCAGCTTTCATTTAAAGATGGATTAAATGGCATACAAATATTTTATTTTCAAATGTAAAAAAATAATATATAATTTATAAAAGTTTGAAGCGCTGAACTTCGATGCCTAGCTAGTTACCGATAAATTAAACTTACTTATATATTACAACTGCTTGCTTATATATTATATCAAAAGAAATGCTAATGTCTCAAACGTTTATAAATTATATATTATTTAACATTAAAAAAAATGTGTTTCCATTTTAGTCCATCTCTAAATAAAAACTTGATTAAAAATTGTTTTTTTTTCCTTCTTACATTTATTTATTCATTTTTTAGATTAGAAATTTAATACTAAAAAGCGTAAGATACTAATATGTGAAAAATTTCAACTGCACACTGTTAAATGCAAGGCCCTCCTGAGTATTGCCATCAGAGTTACACGTGCATGCGAAATTTCAGCTTGATCGGGCCATGGAAAGAGGGTTAAAATTCGTGTACAAATTTTGAGCTGGAAAGACATGCATCCATACGTCTGAGAAGTGATGTGAAAGCTTGTAAAAATCGGAATGGTGCCGTTCAAAGCGGGACATATAGTCAATTTGTATAACCCCAAAATCGAAAGGAATTATTCGGTAACGTTATCGTTTCGTTATCAACGTTATGGGTCATCGAGGCGAAATTAAAAGAATCAAAAGAGCTCAGATCCAAAATGTTTCATCTCTTGATTCAGATTTGGAGTAATCACTATCGTGATTATATTCTGTTACAAACAGGAAGCGTTAACTTAGTCCCTTAAGATTGTAACTGATAAATCTATTCATTTTAATAACATCAAAACTGATTTCGATTCCTCATACACTTCTACATCGATTCTCTTCAACAACAACAGCAGAAGTTTAAAACTTAACCTAGTTGGTAAAGCCACAACAAAAAGCGACCGGTCAACTTCTGACCCTTTTAGCAAGTTCGTTAGCGGTCCTTCCTTACATTCGGACAAGGTTCTTATTGAAGACGTCTGGACTTGCGAGGAAGGGCAAACAACATTTCTGTTTCTAATGAACTTTGACCTTTTAGAGTCTTGATTCTCCTGGGTGCCAAGAACAACCCCGCGTCCAGTTGTTAAGGTGTCCATTTCTGCCCCGGTTGAAGTGCTCAGGACCAATAGCTAGTTTATTACTTTCAGCTATCTAACCCAAAACAAAGGATTATGTCTCGTGGTTTTGGAAGAGGCGTGTTCATTCCACCCAAAATTTCCGAAGAAAAGACAAAATATCGGAGCTCTACAACATGTTCGAGAAGAATGTCGTGTTCGAGGACATTGCTATACCTTTTCGCTTGCACCCAAAATGTTACATTTGAATAAGTGCGACAAGCACTTTACATTGTTAATATCAACTTAGAATTTTAAATTGAAAATTTAAAATTCTATATTATAAGAATTTTAAATTAATTGTAATAAAAATAGGTATCATATCATATATTGCAACCTAATGCAACTGCCAAATTTCGATAAACGGGTCCAATCCCCTCCATAAGAGAAGCAGAAAACATCACATCTTTTGTCAGATGTCAAGCGTCCGCACATTAAGAAACTCGAGCAGCGGGAACTCCTCAAAGAAGGCCCATTTTTATCGCTTATCAATTCCGTCAACACGGATGAGTGAAAAGAATAACTTTGTTGAACATACATGCTCGTGGATTTGGCAAGAAAAATTAGAAAAAGGTCCTGCCGGCACATTCTAAACGCTAACAGAAATAAAAGTGGCGTTGATGGATTATGGAAAGGCCATCGTGAAGTTTATCTTTTTCCCGCCTTTTTAGAAAGAAAAAAAAAAAGACAATTTCCAAGGGAAACAATTTCTACGTCCACCCTCCTCGTCGAGCTATTTATAGTTTCTTAGAAAAAGTTTTGTCTTTTTGTTGCTGTAACAGGAAAAACCGCCGTTTTTATTTCGTCTGGTTCCTGGGCTTTTTGATGTTTCAGATGCCTAGAAAGACAAAGCTTGTCTTCATAGCCATGTTTTGACTGTAGAAGCTGAAGCGGAATGGGGGTAAAGAATTGAAAGTTAACAGAAATAATGACTGGCTGGATTCTTAAACAAATAATGAAAAAATTCTCGCAAGCGAAGCGGACCTTCGTTCAAAAATATCAATTCTTAGATTTGACGTGAAGGAAAAATAGAATAAACAAATGACACAATGTCAGCAGTGTGGAGTGGCAGCAGCTGTGATAGTATGCAGGTGTTTTTGAACGAAGGAAGAGCGATTTTATGTTTATTATCTTAAAAAGGTGTTTTGTATAACTATTCCCTCTGCTTTCCATTCTTAGATATGTCGTCACCGATAACCTTTGTGTGTATCTTCTATTCATTCAAATTAGGTTAACCATTTTAAAAAATTTGTTCAAAATTCGAATTGCTGTGATTTCTTATCGTTCATTCATTGAAAAAATAGCTATCTCGCATTTAGCTCATTTCTTCTGGTTCTAAAAGCAAAGTTGGTGAAAATTTTATGGAGAGAAGCTTAAGATTTCAGAGTGCAATAGCAGCATTATGAAATGGGAGGGGGGAAGACATTTTCTTAGTGAGTATTTTTGTCGGAATTAAAAAGGAAGTAATGTCACTCATGCTAAATGACTAAGCACAATTAACAAAGCAGTTCATACATTAAAGGAAATTCGAACATCTATTTTACTTCGTTTTTCAAGTCGCGTAAGAATGTATAAATAATTAGGAGTGGAACTTTAGATTTTCCTTAATCTTTACATTATAATAAGAGCATGAGAAAGAAATATTTTTTCTACAATTTCGATTTTACTGTTCAGTTGTAACTTTGAACTAATAATTTGATTCTACCATGCGTTGCATTCTGAGATTAGAAAGTGATAAAATGTTAGATCGCCGTAACTTGATAACTTGACTCAAATTGTTCTATATATATATATGGAGGTTGGCATCGGTATGTTGAAAAGAACCAAGCTCGTTTATAAAGAAAAATAGCTTATTAAATGATAAAATAAAAGAAAGAAAGAAAAAAGATGGACACACATTTCTGCGTGCTTACTCCTCGAGATCTAACCTTTTAATCTGCGTTGCAAATAGCGCTGCTATAGTACAGCGAGACAATTCCCAATATCGGCCATCCGACACTATCACCTGACCTCAGGTAAGCCAGTAAAAATATAATTAAAACAATAATATATTTGCTTACATATTAAGAAAATAATAACAAAATTGAAGTAAGAACATTATTAAATGTTGATTAATTTATGGTTGAATATTAACTGTTAAGAAAATTCAAAAAATTTAAGCTACTTCACAATACCTGAAAAATTGAAAAGAAAAACACAAAATAATGCAAAAAAATAATAATAATAATGAATGAAATTCACTCTATGAAATAAAAAGATTTTTCGGAAATGAAAAACCTCTTTTTAAAGTTCGGACGAAAATGTCATTGCATTAGTTCTTCGAGTAATAGCGCCATTAGTTCAATGCTTGAAATATTCAGCATAAGTACTAGTTTTCGAAGGTCCTTCAAAGAAGCCACACTTTTGAACATCATAAGTGTCGTTCGGTTTGATTTTCGTTAGCTTATATGGATGGACCTAAGTATTTGGGTTTCAGTTTGAGTCCCGGTAATCGTGGTAAGGTTTGTTTCTTAAAAGTTCTCTAATAGTTTGGATTTCAGTGTCTTGTTCTTGAGCTGTTTTGATTTTTGCAACGAGGCTATCTTGTACGACCATAACTAGGTATCTACTTAACGCGTCTAATTGATTCATTTTGGAACCAGAGCGATGCTCTATCTTATAATCAAAATCTTTTAGTTGCAATGCCCATCGCGTTATCTGAGTGCACAAATTTTTTTTTCTTTAGTGTCATTGCGAACGCTTTGCAGTCAGTAACTATTTTGAAATGTTTGCCTAACAAGTAAACTCTAAACTTTTTTAATGCTTGGACAATAGTTAAAACTTCCAATTTCATAGCTGCTATATTTTGTTTCGGCGTCTGTCGTTTTCTTACTCATAAAATATATTGGGTGAAGCGCATTTTCTGTCATTGAATTTTGGAGTAAAATACATCCATAACCATGAATACTACTAGCATCAGAATGAATTTCGGTATCAGCGTTCTGATTGTAAGTTTTCAGAACAGGTGGGGAAGATAAACATTATTTGAAACAATTGAATGCTTGTGGTTCTCTATCAGCAAATTTAAATTCACAATTTTTCTTCAGAAGTTCTGTTAAAAAATATGCAATGATGAAGAAACTTAAAATGGATTTCCGAAAATATCCAGCAAGACCAAGAAAAGATTGTAAGTCTTTTTGTCATTTCGGCTCAGGAAAATTAATAACAGCTTTGATTTTTTGCGGTGACGGGTACAATTTACCATTTTTAATAACATGGCCAAGAAATTCTATTTGTTTACTTAACAATTTGCATTTTTGAAAATTTATGTCTAATCTGTAAGAGACGCAAGTGAAAACACTGATGCAAGTCTTTCGAGACCTTCTTCTGTATTTTTAGATTTTATAATGACATAATCCACGTAAATTAAAACATGACCTTTGATAATCAAATCCTTAATTATTGTCTTTATGTACCTCTGAAGCACTCTTGGTGACGTGCTAAGACCGAAAGGAGCGCGTAGAAACTGAAATTGTCTATTAACTATGTGTCACAAATGATGTATATCGTCTGCTATTTGGTTCTATTTCTAAATGAAAAAAAGCATTACATAGATCAATTGTACTGATCGTATTTGTATTTTGAAGGTTTATTAAGCCAACCATTTCATCACTTGGTCGTCTATTATTTTTCTTTTAACAAAAGGTAATCGTCGTGGTCTATGTGTTATTGATGTTTCGTTTTTTAAATTAATAGACATTTGGATATCAGAAGTTTTAGTCGGAATCGGCTGATAATTAGACACCAAATTATGAAGAATATTTCGTTTGAGTTTCAGTAGCATTTGAACCGATTTCAAGTTTCATTTTATCATTTGTTGAGATGTTAGAGATCGAAAATTGTTCTTTATTTTCCTTTTTAGTATCCGAAATTTTTGTTAATCTGACACCGTCTGTGTTGATTTTTATTTCGGCCTGCGTTAAAATATCCATGCCAATAATAGGATCTGATGTCATAGTTTCATTATCTTCAACACAAAAGTTGGCGATAAATTTCTGATTATCTATTGTAAGTTTTTGTATACAGCTACCGATTGGTGTAATGTGCACATTACCAAACGCTGTAAGTGACCAATGAAAAGACGTTAAAGGTGGTGAACCAATTTTTTTTTTATATGTAATTTTGGTTAGAATTGTTTTCTGACTATCAGTATCGACCAATGAAGTAAATGAATTACCATTGATAGTAACATTTTATATACATCAACAAAGATAAATGATTTATAGTTGACACAGCATTATCAGTTCGATTTGGAGTAGGTTTATTGGTACGCTTGGCAGAAATATTACCAAAATTTTTACAAACACTATATTTAAACCTTTATATTTGTTGGGACAGAAACGAGAAATATATCCAGACATATTACAGTTAAAGCAATTTTTTTTTAATTATATGCATTATCATTTTGGATTTCAGACCCATTAAAGTTATGTTTTGAGTTCATGTCACGTCCTCGACTGAATTGAGAATTTTTTCTTGGAAAGGTTTTTTTATTCCTATCACTGACTATTTTTTCATAAATACGAAGTTTCTCTTTAAATTCTGAAATAGATTTAGCACCGTATAAAATAGCTTTGTTTGATTGGTAATCATGTATGCCATTTATATAATATTCAAATAATGATTCATCAATAATTTCACAGGAAGTACTTGCGAGTTCTCTAATGGCCATAAAATATTCGAAAAGGGATTCGTTTTGACGCCAGCAGAATTTTACTGATGGCAGAATTCTTTTAATAAAGCCTTTTTAAATGAAAGTCATGTTGTAAGATTACGTTGTGTATATAATAGCAAACTCTTTGTCTAACCTTTTATTACAGTTTTAGCGAATGTTATTTTTTTGCTATTCATTCAACGATGGGAGGAAAAAAAACAATTTACAGTCTTGTATAAAACATTTTATATCACATATATCAGAACCAGAAAACTTCGATGAGAATTTCTGACTTTCAAAATAAAATAGAGGTAAGGGTCGAAAGTAGCAGGCATGTTATGATTCAGTGCCGGAGGCATTACAGAAAGGGGGAAAGGAAAAAGTGGGATTGTTTTCTGTTCCGTCATCAGAAATTTCATTCACTATTTGGCGATTTAGAGTTTAAAGCTTACAATTCATTTAAATTCGATAAAGATTGAAAAAGTTTATATTAAGAAGTTCTTTATTACCGTCAATATACATACCTTACGCATTTAATACACTGCAGCGACTCTCCTCTACAACAACGTTAAAAGACCTTATTCAACCAGTCCAATGAGATATCTTTTTGGCTTGATTAGTAGGACCGTCAACTATGGACCCCTTGGTCCAGGGTTCGAAACAACGCTGCTGCATCAAGGTCATCAACTCTCTCCCACTCCACGGGGTCGGAAAACCACTTGCGGCCGAAACACAAACTAAATCAATAAGAGATAAATGAGTGAAAACTTCTCAATTTTCTTTTTGTCTTGATTTATGATCAAATGCATCGTTAAGTATTATATAGGGTTTAACAACTTAATTGTTTTAATATTTCCTCTTTTAAGAAAGTTTGACACAACAGGAATATCATGAAAGGTGATCATCTTTATATAGTTCGAGTATCACAGTCACTGAATAAAACTTCATTTTCATATTTTAATTGAAAGGTAAAGAGACGAGGTACTTACCCCTCTTTTCAGCAGCGATATACTCAAAATTCTTGGGCAATCG